>JAVQJZ010065213.1:0-16483 GCA_036025355.1 Leiopotherapon unicolor | reverse complement strand
TCATATTTCAGTCATATTTCAGTAATATTACCTGTGTGAGTTCAGCTGATAGTTCATTGATCTTAAAATGAAAAATAAACAAACTTTAAAGAATTAAACTTATTTACTTTACATTTACTGAAGACGCGACACCGACTGAAAGTACTTTAGTGTGTGTGTGAGTGTGTGTGTGTGAGTGTGTGTGCGGTCAGTGGTTACATCTGGACTTTGGTCAAATGGAAATAGTGTGTGTGTTTTTTGGTGGGCGGGGTCAGATTGATGAATTGCCGTATTGATCGGAGCTCTGCCTCACTTACCATAATTATAGCTCTCTAATGGATGATTGTACGCACACACACACACACACACACACACACACAGGCTGGGGTACGTGTGTGTGTGTGTGAGTCAATATCACAAACTGAAGAAGATAAGTTTCCTTGTTATCATAATTCTTATTTCACTTTCCTGTTTCTCCTCCTGCTGCCTTCCTTCCCACAGTTCAACCTCCATCCTTTCTCTCTTCCTTTCCTTCTTTCCTTCCATCCTTCCTCCCTTGATTACATCACTCCTTACTTCCTTTTGTTGTTCTTAATTTCTCCATCCTTTCCTTTCCTCCTCACATCCTCCCTCTTTTGTCTTCTTTCTCCTTCCTTCTTCATCACTTCTTTCTTTCCCTCCTCCGTCTCCTCCCTCCTTTCCTTCCTTGTTTTCCTGCTTCATCTCTTCCTCCGCGCCATCCTTCCTCCTCATCTGCAGGTTGATCGATACTGATAAATTATTGATTATTCAGGGAGCTGCTGAGATTCAAATCTCAAGTTCCAAAAAAACAAAAAAAAACAATCACATCTGATCGAAAACCGCCTGCTAACCAATCAGAGAGCAGCCCTGAGCGACCGCCATCCAATCAGATTAAAGTGAGAAACCACATTTCATTACTCCTGTAGAGAGAAGAAGAGGAGGAGGAAGAGGAGGAGGAGGAAGAGGAGGGATGAAGGAGAAACGCTCCGTCTGATTGGCTGGTTTCGTTTTGGAAACTTTATCAACATTTTCTATCTCTCTCCCCCTTTCTTTCTTTCTTTCTTTCTTCCCCCTTTTCTCTCTCTGGCCGAGCTGAAACGGATGTCTGGCTCAGATAGTGCGCACACACACACATACACACACACACACACACACACACACACACACACACACACACACACACACTCTGCAGTGCTTTATCTGTAGTGATTTCACCATAATCTGCTATAGACTCTACTGCCATTAATCACAGTGTGTGTGTTTGTACGTGAAAGTGTTTGTGTGCGTGACAGTGTTTGTGTGTGTGTGTGTGTGTACAGTTTGTCCATCCCTCAACTGTATGGATTACCCAGACTGCAGCAGAAAGAGAGAGGAGAAAGTACCCAGGAAGAGGACGAGTATTTCTTTCTCTTTCTCTCTCACACACACACACGCACACACACACACACAGCCTCAGTGCCACTCTCAGGGTTGCCGCGGTGACGGTAGAGGCCTAATCGGGGTGGGATGGTTTTGAGTGTGACGGCACCTCAAAAATCTGAGAAGAAACTCGAATCTCTGCGTCGTTCACGTCAAACTGTTTCCTGTGATGGGCTGTTGCCACGGAAACGTAAAGTTCAAAGTTCAAGCATGCAGATTTTAATTTGGTAAAGACGACTTTTACTCTTCTTGAAGTTCAGCTGAGCCGATGAGATGTGCATTTATTTGTCGTTCGAAGAGCTGCAGGTCAGTTTTGTAGATTAAAGAAAGAGAAAATATATTATTTAAGATATTTTTCTGTTTTTCTAAGAACCACTTCCTTTAATCCAAAACAATCAAAACTGTTTCCATCCTCCTTTTTTATGTGCGTCTCAAAACCTGAGAGGATATTTGGAGAAATATTAAAGAATATAAGAGATGAAAAGCTGACGTAAACTCTTTTCTAAACTGCTGTTTGAGATAATATAATATAATATAATATATAAAGTATATATATATAAAGTCACATCTTCAGAGGTTTGTCTTGAACATAAGCAGATGTTTGTGTTTTTATCATGTGTTCACAGACTGTATGTTGTGACATGTTGCTTTGGCGAACAGGTAAATGTGGAGTGTGACTTTATATGGACGCCAGGAAGAGTCGTTGTTGCCAAGGAAACGACAAACAAACAATAAACAAATTCAGGAACTTTTTCCTGCAAAATGAAAACAGAAAAATATTTCCTGACGTTAAAACTTTAAAATTTACAAACGTGAAGTCGTGAGTTTTGATGATCTTTAAACTTTTTACAGTGTGCAGGGCGAGTCAACACACACACACACACACTGATCCAGGCGGCGTGACCAGGTGGTTTGTGGGCAAAGGCTCTGGCACATCGCCACACACACACTCACACACACACACACACTCACACACTCACACACTCACACACAGATGGTTACCGGCCCTCACTGTGGTCGACCTCGCTGCACCTCTCTCTCTCTCTGTACAACATGCTTGTGCACGAGTCCACGTGCACGTTGCCAACTAACACACGCCCTGCTGAACGGGTCACTGACCAACACACACACACAATAATTTATTTTAATAATCAATAAAATAAAGCCCTGAATTGATTATTTGGACCGAAACTTTCCAGTCGGTCGGCTGAAATGTAAAATGTCTGAATGTCCTGTGAGAAGTGACGTCAGTAAACACGACGTACGCAGACACACAGTGAGGCCACTTATTGATCAGTACTAAATACTTTATGATCACCTGATCGATCAGGAAGAAAATCAGCAGATTGATTAACAATAATCGACTTAAAAAGGAGGAGAGACGACACTGTTTTCATCACATCAGATGATTCAGAAGACATCAGAAGTTTTTCCTGATGTGAGTGAAGACTCTGAGGACGACGTGGAGCTTTTTATCTTAAGAAAGGAGATAAAAAGTTTGCTGTTTATTAGTTTAGTTTTTTATTTCTGAATTCTTCAGCTCTGAATTCACATTTTGGGGCGAAAGTTTCAGTAAATTTGATGCTTCACTTTGAACTTCCTGCAAACTTGAGGTCATTTCCTGCTTTCTGCTGACTCCCTGAGCTGTCAGGTTTTGAGTTTTGGGCACGTGCATCCCCCCACATACACCCCCCACATACACACACACCCACACACACTTTGAGCTCTAACTTTTGTACTTTTATTACATAATTATGATCATCTCTGAGCTCCGACGGCAGAATCAGGCTGCTGTGAAGAAAGAAGCTTTCTTATGGAGATTAAGGTGGAGACTGTGTGTGTGTGTGTGTGTGTGTGTGTGTGTGTGTGTGTGTGTGTGTGTGTGTCAGTGGGGGTGTTGGGGGTCCCCTGAAAACATTTCCTCATGTTACAAAACCCGGAGAAAACCCTCCGCCGGCCCACAATGCATCGCTACACACCCCCGAAACAACAGCACTGTCAGGAGAGACAGAGGGGAGGACGGGGGGAGGATGGGGGTGAGGGGGGGTCCAGACAGAGGGAGGCAGAGGTCAAGCTGTCTGTGAGGAGGTGGAGGAGGAGGAAGAGGAGGGAGGAGGTGACCCGGGGCTCTTCACAGCCTGAATAGAAGCTCCCGCGGGGCTCTCACTGTTTGGACGTTCGCTTTTGTCCGACATACTTGTTCCTCTTTTCTGCTTCTATGGACGTAATCTGCTCCACACTTCTCCTCCGGACAGCAGGAGGAGGAGGAGGAGGAGGAGGAGGAGGAGGAGGAGGTACAGGGAGGAGAGGAAATGCACCAGAACAGGTGTGAGGACGATAAAAAGGATTAAAAGGAGAAAAAAAGAAGATTAAGAAAGAGCAGAGGGAAGAGGAGGAGCGAGTGGAGGAGGTAAAATGAGGAGGAAGAGCAGGAAAAGAAGAGGAGGAGGATATGGAGGGTGAGGAAGAGGCGGCGAAAGAAAAACAAGAGACGAGGAGAAGACAGAAGGTGGAGAGAAAAGAGGAGATGAAGCAGAGAAGGAAAACAGAGAAGAAGAAGAGCAAAATAAGGAAGGAGGAAGAGAACGAGGAAAGACAGAAGAGATAAGAAAGAAGAAAATAAAAGACAATCTCTCACACACACACACACACACACGCACACACACATTCCAGCACTACAGTGTCGATTCATCCGCCGCTGAAAATAGTCCCCAACAGATGAACTGTTTCCTCGTTTTACTTTGATAAAAACTGCGGCTGATTTAACTTACAGAGACTTTTTAAACATTAAATCTTCTTCAGCACAAAGAACAAATATGAACTAATAATTTTTTACATATTTACTTAAAAACAAATGAAACTGATCCTCACAATCACACATCGTCTCTTTAGAGCAGCAGATCTCCCACAATGCTCGGCTGTAACGGCAGACCGGGGTCAGCTCGTTGACGAACACATTTCCTGCTTTTATTTTTTCCTCTGGAAACAGGAAGTGGGCAGTAAATGGCCTTTTGATACCTGACTGGGTTTTTCTCTCTCACTGCTCCTGCACTTCTCTCCCCGATGCACCAGAAAAACCTCCAATTAAGACAAATCTGTCCTCCCTGACGCCGCCCCCCCACCTCCCATCATGCCTTTCTGTTTCTGTTAAATCCTCAGCAGCTCCCGTCTCTCTCCGGTCTGCAGCCTCGGGCCAGCCGGGCCTTCGACAAACCACACAAAGAAAGAAATAAACAGAAAGAGCTGCGGTGAAACCAGCAGCGTCTCTGCGGTTTTAATTTGGCATTGTCTTCCTCTGACGCCCCGAAAGGCAACAGGATGAAAAAATGCAAGAAAAAATCTAAAAACACACACTCACACACACACACACACACATATATATATCAGCAGCCCTCCCCCTTGCTCCCACCTCCTCCTCCTCCTCCTCCTTCGCTGCAAACAAACAAGACGAGCAATCGCATTCGGGCGCAAAAGAGTGGAACCACATCAAACGCAGATGCTAATCCTTTCTGGATCCGCAGCGCGTCCTCCTTACTATTAATAGTGCTGGAAGGAGGAAAGAACATTATGGCTTTAATTTATTTATTGTGTCGACGTATTAAAAGACGTCGACGCCTCGACGCCGAGGTCCCTCTCGCTAAATTAAAAACAATATCGAATCCTGCTTGTTTACTGATAACCTATTTATGAAGCGGATCAGAACGTGGCTTTTTCACCCCTCCAGCCCCCCCCGCTAATAATCACCCCGCACCATGATATACATGCATGAATATCTTTGAATGTCAGCTGATGATTGTGAAACATGAATGAAACACACACACACTCCTGAAGAGGCCTACAGGTGTGTGCGTGTGTGTTTAAGATCACTTTTAGTCCTGTTTGGGACATTTGTCGTCCTCCATCTTTCTCTCCCCTCATTTCCTGTCAGCTACCTGATAAAGGTGTGAAGAAGAAGAAGAAGAAGAAGCACCATGCTGCGTTCAAGTCCCATCAGAGTTACTGTAATCTGCAGCTTCAAAGTCCTAATAATGACCCTAAAACTGATCAATCTGAAAATGTAAGAGCAGCATTTTTAAAGTACTTCTAATGTAAAGAGACAAACCTTCATACAAACATCTTTAACATTCACTACCACTGATCCTTTATGATGCAAACACAACACGACGCTCACCTCAAAGTGTAAAAACGCCGTCATGTTGGACTTAAACGTGGCTGTATGTTTAAGACGAGCTGGAGTTTCCTTACAACACGTCGAAAGTTGTTCACATTTATAAATAAAGTCCAAGAAGTTTAACGAGCGTGGAGATAATCAGCTGTTTAATTGTGACCGTCCACACAAACAAAGTGTTTCTGTGGCTGTTCATAAAAAACGACTCTGCCTCCGTCTAATGTGAGCAGACTCCACATGTGTTTCTGGTTTAGTCGGAGAATTTTAATTCTTAATGGAGCTTTACGGAGCTCTCATTACTGAGGCATGCTGGGAACGAAGCAACGGCAAGACGAGGAAGAAGAGGAGGAAGAGGAGGAGGAGGAGGAGGAGGAGGAGGAGAGGAGAAGGTTGAAAGATGCCTCGAAGTCTTCGTCGGCCTCAAGAGCTTTCATGATCCTGTGGAAAGGCTGCGCACACACACACACACACACACACACTGCTGCAGGGAGGAGAGGTCAGAGGTCAAACTGGGTGGGTGGAGCAGAATGGATACTATTTGAAATTGAAAGGAATAACGATTACTGTTGTGAGAGTTTGTGTGTGTGTCAGTGTGTGTGTGTGTCAGTGTGTGTGTGTGTGTGTGTGTGTGAGTGAGGTTGTATCGTCTTTGTATTTTTTCTCGAACAAATCTGAATGAAGCCGTCTGTTTTACAGATCAGAACGTCGGCTTAAAAGCAACTAAGAAGTGATGTATCGATAAATAATCATCACATTTTCAAAGATGCTGGAAACGGTTTCCGTGGTAACGAGGACGGGTACCACAGCAGGGTGGTGAAAGGTCAGAGGTCACGCTAGCTGACAGTGATCAGGATAACTGATGAAGAGGAGAGAGAGAGAGGAAGATGAAGAAACATCAACAGAGAGGAGAGAAGAAGAAGAGCAGAGGAGAGAGAGAGCGATGAAGATGAAGGAGGAGGAAGAAGGATGAGGAGGAAGATGGAGACTAAAATAAGACTTTTAAGGATGAAGAACAATTCACGTGGACTTTCACAACTAAAAATAAAAATTATTTCTGTTCAACAAGTTACGTAAAGTTGCTTAGAAAGAAAATCACTGCAAAAGGAAGAGGAGGAGGAGGAAGAAGACGAAGACGATGAAGAGGAGGAGGAGGATGAAGAGACGGAGGTCCTACAGTGTGACTTCAATCCCATTTTGCAGCGGCAGAAGAAAAAGAAAATCAATGGTAATGGCTTTGCAGCAGGCGAACCTTCAGCTGGAATTAGAGGCAGCAAACAGAAAATTGGAGACGACCCCCCCCCACGACTTCCCACAATGCACCGGGGCTCCTTCTATTCCCGCTAAGTTTACTCCCCCCTACCACACACACACACACACACTCCACCGCTAAGTCTGTGTCAGCTGATCCGTGATGTCATATTTAATTTGTGACAGGAAGTGAAAATGTTTATTTCACATTCAAATAAGAAGAAAGATGAGAGGAGACGAAGGAAAGGAGACGAGGAGGCGAGGAGAGGAAGCAAGGCGAGGACAAGAGGTGGAGACAGGAAAGGAGGTGAGGAGAGGAGAGGAGGAGACGACAGAGAGGTAAAGAAGGAGACGAGACAGGAAACAAGAAGAAAAGGAAAGAGAGGGAAGAACAACGAGGAAGGAAAGGAAACAAGCGTCAGACAAAGGAAAGGAGACGAGGAGAGGAGAGCAGGTTTTGAGTAGAAACAGATGAGGGAGCTGGTGGAGGGGGGCGTGGGGGGGGGCTGTTGAATGAGAGCCAGGCAGAAACATTAAACACACACGTACACACACACACACACACACACACACACACATCTTGTGGTGCGTTCAGGGTCACTTTTAAAACGTAAACTTTAACACGACTTTCTCGTCTGACTCATCTTTGTTGTTGCTGTTTGAAGGAAACCTCACACACTCACTCACACACACACACACACACTCGTTGCTGACAGGTGTGTGTGTCTGTGTGAGTATGTTCGTGTTGTGTAGTTTGTTTCTGTCACTGTGTGTGTTTTAATTGGGATCTGTCATTACTATAAATTACAAAGTACTAAAATAAAACTATAATAAAAAATAAATTAAATAACTAACTAAAACAAATTAAGTTTATGTAGTAAAAAAACATGATAAAATATTATTTTACACAATTAAAAGTGGAAAAAAGTTAAATTTATAACAATTTTATTGCTCCATAACTTTTTTCTTTTACAGTAGAATAAATGATTTAATGCGTTTAGTGTCAAAAACAACAACTAGAATATTTATGACCGTGGCACTGTTGCACAACCGCCATGTGGCTGACAGCGTTACCGTGGCAACACACACACACACACACACATCATCTGCGGCACACATTCCCTGCAATCACATCCCCTCTGTGTGTGTGTGTGTGTGTGTGTGTGTGTGTGTGTGATGACATCATGGCTGACACGGTTTAACCCCCTCTGAGGCGGCGAGAACTCGACGACCTCACGGCCGCGAGGAGAGCGAATCTAAAGTGTCTTAAGTCACCTGTCAGGTCTAATGAGGCTGATTCAAAGTGTGTGTGTGTGTGTGTGTGTGTGTGTGTGCGTGTGTGTGCAGTCAAAGCCTTCAGTGTCATCGTTAAGATGAAGTGATGTTTCCTGTTAAAACACACTGAAGTTTTAGTTTCACGCAACTTTATATTCTACGCTTAAAATTTTTTATTTCATTTTATTCTAATCCCACTTTTTAAAATTCAGGTTCTTTACGGTCAATTAATTAATTTATTCCCAATAATCACTTAAAGGGTCGACTGTGGGAGGTTACATGGACAGGTGAGCACACACACACACACACACACACACACACTTTAACAATAAAAGTGAATTTAAAGTGTTTGGGTGTGTTTTTTTCTCTCTTTGTTTAGTGTAAAGATTTTTAGAGTCCTGACTGATAGAAGAAAAAGTGTTTTTGGGGTGGGGGGGTGTTGGGGGTGTGTGTGTGTGTGTGGGGGGGGATTGGTGGGTGGGGGGGTTTGGGCTTCTCCTCTGGGAACAGAACATTCCTGCGTTATCCTCTTTTACCTCCTGATTCACTGGAACAGAGAAGCCAGCAGACATGATGAGATTAACCCCCCCTTCACTCACTCACTCACACACACACACACACACACACACACACACACACACACACACACACAAAACCTGTGGTTATAATTAACTTGCAGTGCTTGATGCTAACACTATTTTAAAGATACACGTCTATGGGCCCTAATCCTGATTCAATCTCTCCTCTGTGTAAAGCACTAAGAGGACGAAAAAAAGAGGGCGGCTTTGTACTTTTTGTGTTCAGTCTCTCTTTAATTCACATCTTGCATTATCAGTTCAGTACCTAATATCACAGGGGGTTATGACTTGAATACATTTATGAAAAACTGAGGGAAAGGTCTGGGTTCAGTTCACAAGGCACTCTGGAGGTAAAACTGATGAGAACCAGCAAATGATTTCTTTATTTAACTTAAACTGAAGCCAAAATAATAATTATTAAAATAATTAAGAAAGAACTGAGCAAGCTACAAATGTTTCAATTTGAAGTTGTACTTTTTTTTTTCTTTTTACATAAAATAAATCCTCAGTCACATGAATCAAAATATAAACAAAGTCAGTGGTGCAGTGAGTTTCAACAGTGAGGCTCAATCACAGATTGCAGTTTTTAAGCATTAACCACTTATTTTATAAAAAAAAAGAAAACACAAACAACTTGGAGGACATATTTTACAAAAAATTATTCAAATGATTTGCAGAATTAAGCTTCTTTCAAACAATCATCCTGCTTGCCATTAGGTAGCAACATGCCACCATTTATCTGCTCAGTGATGGAGGCCGCGGCTCTGTTGAAGCGATGACAGATGGATACTTAAGTCACATAAGTTTGGAAACAACCTTTAGCGAGAAGTTCAGCTGGATGCTCTTTTTAAGGACTTATCAACACTTGTCCATTAGACACAAACCACTGCTGCGCGTGGCTTTATACCAAATAGCTGAGTGTGTAAGCAGTGCAGGGGGCTGTCATATGTTTTTTTGGTTTTTTTTGCAATTACTTGGCTTTTTTTTTTTTTTTTTTTTTTAGTCAAGTGGTTGCAGACAAGTCATGTGACAAATATGACACTTAAACACCCGCCCTGCTCTTTGCTTTGCTATGAGTAAACAGACAAAGTGGACTCAAACCACAATTATATGTTAATATATGATAGTTATCATTATAGCAGATACTGGCTGCACTCATTCCTGCTGTAGAAAACTCATCTTCTGTCATTTGCAGCGCATGCAGTTTCAACATTCATTTGCTAAGTTGCAAAAGCTGCTGACAAGTTCCCAGTAAGCCATAAACCACCAGTGCAACATTACTTGTGCAATGTGAACACTGGCACTCTGATGTGGTTTTGCGTTTAGTTGTAATGCTGCTTTCCCGTTTGCTCGAGAAACACGCAACTTTCATCCAGATTCCGGTCCTTCTTCCTACCATTTATTTATTTATTTATTTATTTATTTATTTATTTTGCAGAGTTTAGATGTTAGTTTTCAGTTAATGCCTCTCCGTTTTTCAGAACACGGTCTTCTGGAGAGACTTGACCTTTTGTGAGTGCTTTTATTCGCCCTTTCAGTTGAGTGCAGTGGGGTTTTTTTTAACCCCATAAAGCAGAATTCTAAATGGCTACTTGTAGAGATTAAACACTGTGTAATTAGAAAAAAAAAAGCATCTGATTACTTTCAGAAAAAAACCCCAGAAAATCCAGAGAAAATCTGAAAATCTGACTTGCAGTGACACAATGCTTAATGAAAGGTTTTTATTAACTCAACATTATTCAAACACATTTCACTCCAACAATGAAGTGTTTCCATATGCAGACATCAAATATTGTGTTACACACACACAGTGACCTTACCTCAACCAAGACATTATCCCCTCACACAGAAAAAACTGAAACCAGCTCTGGTCATTTGTAGTCATTCATTTCAACATCCTTGAGCCATGTCACGCTGTGCAAGCAACAATGACACAACAGATATGTGTTTTCAGATTTGGATATTTCCTTTGTCATTTTCATCATGTAAACATTACAGTCCGAACATTTTAACGCTAAATATTTTGATGCATTTTCCACAAAGAGTGGCAGTGTGAGGTTTTTGGCCACGCTTGTGGTATAATTTCCGTTGCAGGTGGAAACACCAATTAGTGATTAATTGAAAGGGGTGGAAAAATAATAAACGGCAAACACCTGGAGCAAACAAATGTGGTCCAATCATTATCAATCAACCCATGAGTGAGCAACGAGCTATTGGAATTAATGGGATACACGCGCCTTTGTAATGCCGGCAACGCGCAACATTTTATTTAGAAATGATTATTAGCAAACAAATTGAATGATCACGGTTGCAACTGTCAAACAGTTGGTCACTCAGTCAGAACAGATGGATTTCTTGTCTGCCAGGATGTTTACAAGAAATGACACACTATACATACTGGAAAAATGCTGCTTTTTTTTTAACCCCATATCACTTACACCTTGAGTCATTAGAATATAAGCAAACATGGCATCAAGATGTTAAAAAATGACCTTTTAGCTTGAGGTGTGTGTATTTTTATTCATGTTTGACATACAGAATAGCGCTTTACTCAACCTCCTTCTCACACATTAGGATGTTGGCATATTGTGTATTAATCCCCTGCATATTGATGAGAAAGCGAGCAGTCCCCTTCCAGCGTCTTACCTCTCTGCAACTCAACTCCTTTAAATAATTTAAAACCACCGGTATGTATTTAATAACGTCAGAGAGGCACTTTCACACGGTTTCTTCACATCCCTGTAAAAAGAGCACAGAGGTCGCGCAAGCTTCTGAAAAGAGACGTGACCCTGTTACATCGTCTATTCGCACCTAAACCACAATGCATTGCTCAGTTAACTGTGACATGGGGGGAACATCAGAGTCGGGGACATAAAATCGAACTGCGAGATACTTACAGGAGCAGCAGCTGCACACAGGTCGGCTCGAGAGCTGCACACCAGGGAAACTGGTGGGTAGGATTTGGAGCGCCTCGCTCACATTCTCCAGAATCTTTTATGACATTAGCCTGTCTGATTGTACTTTTTCAGTAACGTGTTGTGTGTCGCCGGTTCTCTCTGTAATGAGTCATATCCCCTTACAGACTCCTACATCCAACAGCAACATTAGGTAGCTAATATTCTCTGCCCACTCGAGTTCGACAGTTAGTGCACAGTCATACAAACACACATAGACGGACACACGGACACGCAGGCACGCTCGGCTTCCAGGTCTTTCTTGGCTCCCATCAGCAGTCGAGTTGCATTTCCACCTGTGTCCTGCTGATGCAGCTGGTGAAAAACATCCCATGCCAGGCGCACAGTTATGATGATACCTTACATACCACATTTGGTTTGCCAAATTTTACTTTTAATCACCATCTTTCCGCGATGCCAGTGTAATTACAAATGAGAGCACTGCAGAGAGGTGGAACATATCTGGTATGATTGAAGCGTTGCATCAGTTGGCAGGTTTCAGCAGGCTAAAATTTTGCCTCTCTCGTTGCTGATACCAACTATGGGCTGCTGCAAGATGTCACGGCGGCTTGTGGGTCTTTGCTATGGTCAGTGAAAATGTGCGGTCAGAATATGTTTTTATCTATCAATATGCTTCCCCTGAGTCATAACATTTTACTACAGGGTTTAGGAGTTTTGGCACGATGACAATGTATTTTTTTTTCCTCTTCCTGAATAAGCTTGATGTCAGAAGTGGAAAGGAATGGAAAATGTCTACACAGGCACAGCCACAGAGCAGCACTGGACTCCTAATGATGGATGGACGGACTAATGATGAATGTACTTCCATTATCAGAATAACACTGAACGACAGCGAGCCAGAGCAATTACAAAGCACTGAATGTTTGCGAAGGGAGGAGGGGGGTGTTGATATTAACATAGAATTGAAAATAGCTGCAATTCTGCATGCACAAGCCAACCAACCAGGGGAATTATGATCCCAGTTTGTTTCATTGCACACGTTTTGTTTTTCTATTTTTTTCTTTTTTCTAAAAATGATTTACTGTTGAGAAAAGGGGGGAAAATGAAATCCATTTCAAGTTAAAATATCTGCACTCACAACAACGGGCAAGCAAAATGACCTGTATTTATTACCTCTTGTCTCTGAAAAATATTTGAAGGTTTCGGGCTGCAGCCCAACGGGGTAAAAACAACAATGAATTTCAGGCAACCAAAAGACAAAGTACTTTGTCGAGTCTGTGTACAAGAACTCCTCGATGAAATTTTAAACCACTGAAATGGGTTTTTCTGCTGATGACTAAAAGCAGTCGTTCTGATCATTTAATTACATCAAGTAAAAGTGTAAACCCTAACCTAACCAGAAACCACACTGAAGACAGACCAGAGTTATAGCAAATATTAAAACTAGACAAAAAATGGTTTTATATGTTGATTTGGTTATTTCAGAAAACCTTGTTCCCCTCACAATGTCCTAATCAGAAACTCATTTGTGGAATTCCTGTTTTTGGAGGTCATGACCAAGGACGCTAGACCCAATTTGCAAGCAGTGACAAATCATTTGGATCTACCATCAATTTAAAGCACCATATGTCATGTTTATATAGAACAACAGTGGATGGGATCATTTGGACTCACTGTTAAATTTGTGGGAAAACAAAGCAACATCAGTTCAGACCAGGCTTAATGTCTCTATAAGCTATTAAAGTTTGCACGGCTGCAGCCACGTTTTCCTCAGGGGCCACCTCGTCATGCAGCTTTAACAAAAACACTGCGATGTGGAATGGATCAGAAGTCTGTCAGCGATTATCATTGGCTGGTCATCCTCGCTGCGAAAATAACAAGTCATTACCAGACTCATCAGATAAGCAGATGTCGACAAGCTGCTCTGTAAGCGAGAAGGCCTCTCTGTTGAACAGTACATTAGCACACCATATGCATCGCTTTTTTAAAAAGAGAAAGAAAACAACATCATGAAGTCTAAATGTGGGCTGATTTCAATCCGGCTGATGAATTTATTAAAAGAGCTCCCGATTTAGGCGTCACTGTGAAATCAGCTGCATCTGAATGTAAACAAAGGGGCTGCAGCTCTGTTAGCAAAATTGGAAACAGGAGCGAAGTGCTCTCTCCGGTTCACAGACAGGCCTCATAATGCACCAACTAACAGCTACATTACAAGTTTTTCACATTTTCCAATGTTTGCAACCACATGATTCAATCCACCTTCTGTATTAAAGATTCCATATATTAAAAATTCAGAGACATGCAGGAAAAGAAAATCAGTATTACACCAATAAGCGCCTTTGTTCAGTGTGTTTCATGTCATTAAACTTGTGCATACAAATTGAAAAAAAAAAATCCGGACTGCCCCTTTAACTGATTGTTGTAGGATTGTTGCAAAAGGGTTAAATGAGCAAAGACTTTGGAACCGGAAGCTGGTATGCCACTTCCTGGTCTTCAGGGCAGCTCCCAACACACCTCTCACACAAACACACACACACAGAGCATCCGTGCCCTTGAGCACTTTTTTTCTTTTTTTGTGCACAACAACGAGCCTGCTCAGGTGACGACTCTCTCTCTCTCTGCAGAGGTGTGCAGCACTCTCACCCTGTCGCAAAGAGCTAATTGGAGTGGCCTCATTTAGCAGCACGTCAAAAAAATGGGAAGGGGGGAGTGTGTGTGTGTGTGTGTGTGTGTGTGTGGTGGTGGGGGGGGTGGGGGGGGAGAACGCGACAACAGCGTGGGAGCGCCTCCACAAATCTCCTGCACGGTCTGAACTTAATAGCATGTCAGAGAGCACAAGTGATGCAGCCGGAGGTCACCGTGAGCCGATGCTTCACCGTAACGAAGCCTCCTCCGCCGAGCCGCAGCGCCGAGCCCAGATTAATGTCCCAATCAGTGATGTGGTTAAATAAAAAAAAAACAAAAAAAAAAACAAAGAGCTGCGAACTATACGAGCTCCGGTCAGGATGATCACCAGGCAGCCAAAACACCATTTAAGAAGGAGAGGAAGAAGAAGAAGAAGGAAGGGAGAGAGGGGGAGAAAATGTTTCACATCTTCCATCACAGGAGTTTGATTTCATTTGTGATCAGCACTAAATAATAAAGATTTAAAGGGAGACTTTTAATTATGGGGTATAATTCAGGAGATTGTGTCAATGATTTTTTAAAAAAAGATATTCTGGTGGATTTAAAGACAAAAAGCTTGAGAGCTAAAGGTAAAGAGATGGTGGGGCATTTACACAAATGAAATAATCAATCGCTTTGATAGATTTGTCCTTCTGCTCTATTTTTTTTTTAAGTCTTGAGGCCAAATGAGTGATGGGGAAAAAAATAAATGAATTAAAATCAAATTAAAAAGTCACATTTCAGCATCAAAAATAAGCCCCTCACGTGCCTCGCCGCGCGCGGACGTTATAAAAAAAACAATGTCTGGATTGCGGCTGGATGCAAACTTGGACGTCTGCTGTGGGATGGATTGCTCCATTACCCAGAGCCTGGCAATGAAATCGTTTTATGGCTGCAAATACGACAGGGCTTTCTTGGAGGCGTTTTTTAAGCGTCTGCATACCAATAAAGGAAAGTGGCCTTGACTTGAATTTGACCTTTTTTGTGTATCAGGACTGTGTGGGATCTCTTTTTTTTTGCAGGATATTTAATGACTTGCAACTATAGCCTCTTAAGTTTTTAAACTCTGGAGCTGTTAAAAATAGATTTCACATGTCCCCCTCACATCCACATCCACCCTTCCTCCTCCTCCTCCTCCCTTGCATCCAGGGATCATTTAACCGGAAACTTAATAGTTAAACCCAACTGCAAATGTTTAACTTATCGATTTAGTCCTCACTGAGTGACGGCAGCTGGGCATGCAGATCAGAGTGCTGGCAGAGGAGCGGGCACCTCATCCATCAAGGGGCGCGGATTATAGCTTTCTTCTAATCTTGGACTATACTCCGCGTGTCAGAGCAGCGCCGGGGGGGAAAAATAGTCCCGAAAAGTTGCATTTATCTGCACGTGTAGAGTTTTTAAAAAAAAGAAGAAGAAATGGGCAGGGTTTGTCTCTGAAGAAGGGAAAAAGATGGCAAAAAAGAGGAAGTTAGAAGGTGCATGCAGATTAAAAACTACTGTGGGCTGATTTAAAACTTTTTTTCCTCATTAAACCCCATTTTACACTGATTTACTGCGTGTGTGTTGAGATAAAACACTGTTCTAACTTTCTTTTATTTAAATGCGTCAAAAACCAACATGAAGCTCGGGGCTGGACCCCCTTTCTGCGTGATATTTGATGCGCAGCTGAGCCTCACACACACACTGTCTACCTTGGTAACACAAACGTCAGGCTCGCTTTACTGGCCACAAGTGCTGCTGATAAATATTCATGATGCCGGCGCCTGCGCTTTCACCCCCCCTTCCTCCTCCTTCCTCCTCCTCTCCTCTCCATATCTGAGTGTTTGTCATTTCCAGACTTGAGCGTAAATACATTTAAAGTGGATGTTTCTTTTTTTTTTCTTTCTTTCCTGCGCTCCTATTTGATGTGGAGCCACCATCCAGCTCCATCAGGCCGCCTGATAGGAGACGCGCTGCAGACTCTCGTTTCTTTTTTTTTCCATTTTTTTATTTTACGAGCATTTTGTTTTTGACACCAGCCTTGCAGGTTCAGTGGAAAAGTAATAGGACAGGAGCATGAAGTGGAAATTAAACAGCAACAACTCGGGGTTCATGCGTTGCATTAAAAGAAGCAGCTGTTTTTTGGTTGTTTTTTTTTTTTTGGAGGGAGAAGAGGGGGGTTAAAATGTTGTAGTTTCTCTCTTCAGTGGAAACACATGCAGGGAAATAAAAGAAGG
>JAVQJZ010065182.1:0-11657 GCA_036025355.1 Leiopotherapon unicolor | reverse complement strand
GTGAAATCTGCAGTGAGATTACTTCTTCATGGTCCCAATATGCATAAATCTGTTTCAAGGATTTCATTTCGTGTTGATATGTTGAAAAAAGACAAAATCTATAAAAATGACTCAATACTAGTCAGAAAGTAATAATAAGAGAAGATATTTTTCTTTCTCATAACAAACTTTATAAAGAGAAAATTGTTGATCAAAGTTGCTCAGTGTCCTCGAGGAATAATACTTTTCTTCAACCGCCTGCATTTCACTAATCAAAATGATACATGTGATACAGTGTGATTTCATTGGAAATGTATTCTCTGTACTCGCGATCTATTGTGTGTCTGTCCTTCCTGTGTCTGTTGTATTCCTGAGGTTTGCTCCATTTTTCTAAGTTAAAGGGTTTTTAGGGAGTTTTTCCTGATCTGATTTGAGGTTCTGATAATAGAAAATGTGAACTACAAAAAAATTCAACATAAAAATCGGCTTGAAGAAAATTTGCTTGAAGAAACATTTTCTGGACATAGCAGACCAAACTCAGTGGACAGCTACATTTTTCTGTGTTCACATCCCAGGACGGAGCAGTTGTCCTTGTATTTGTAACAGCAGCACAGACGATGACCGGGCTCGCGGTGTGCGGCTGTCTGCTGTGTACATGGAGCACTTGAAGCTCTTCAGTTTACTGAAACACTCACCTCCACGCTCACAACTGGCATTTGAATTTAGATGAGAAAATGATTCTGTCTGTTTGATCTGTGTATGATCCAGGCCTGATGAAGTGACACACACACTCACACACACTCACACAGACACGCACACACACACACACAGAATCCAAACTCTCCCTGTGAGCGGATCAGAAAGGCGCTTTGAAATTGAACTAATTCAGCAATTACTGAGCAGGAAGCTCCCAGCGCTGATATGTGAGCAGCATTACAGACTGCTGCTGAATAAAGTAATATGTCCAGTGTGTGTGTGTGTGTCCTTACTTATTACACTCCTGGCCATGCTAGAGGTGGGTGGGTGTGTGCAATGGAGGGGGTTAGATCTTCAAACGGTGACAGGATCTTTGAGGTATCTGACTGTAGCACTAACCTCCTGCTTACTGAGATGAGTCCTGCCTTATCTGATTTTTTCTGAACAACCTTTAGGTACTCATACAGGATGAATGTATTCATGAGGCTCCATCACTCGCAGGCTCTCAGTGGATCCGTCTGACCCCCCACCCCCACCCCCGCCAATGCCCTTGAAAAAAGAACTTTGTGTTTGCAAATTTAATCACATTGGCAAACGTCTGAAAATCCCATTCATGTCTCATAATAAAAACTGCACTTATGCCGCTCTCACATTCTGTCCAAATGAAACTGCTGCCCGACTGCAGCCGGATGACTTTTTTCTATCAGCTGTTTGTTTGTCCCTGTGATTAGTGGAGAAAGCTTTGCAGTTTGTATGCTAAAGAATAACCATCCCCCTGAAAGAGTTTGTTCCCGTCTAGTTTGAGTGTAGTAGCTTCAGAGTGCTGTGGGCGAAACATGGTGGGTATTTCTAACAAGTCAGTGTGGTGGAGCTGAAGTCAAAATGTTCATTAATGAAGCAACATGACATCCCAAAACATTTGCTAAGGCCACAATAAAATATATTCATGTATTCAGGATTTTAGAACTTCAAACTGGAGTCATTAAGATTATAATGTGTATGCTTTTTATTACATCAAATTTTATTTTTTATACCCCCACATTCTTCAGCAGTAGACATTCAACATGTGTGCGTTCTGTATCAGTTTTCATTGTTATTGGCTGTTACTTCTCATGTGTTTTATTGAAGTCAAAGTCATCACACACTGTAGAGACTCAGGAGGTGTTACACTGACAAAACACCGTGAGCCTGAAGCTGCTGAATACACATACATTTTCAAATACAAATCATTTTATATGCTTCTCTCTGAGTCCAGAAGTCTTTTGATTTAAGTCTGACCTGACTTTAAGTCTTTAATAAAGAGCAGCTCTCTCTTTTCTCCTGGGACTTTGTAAGAAACTGTGAATAATCAAGTCACAGGTCTTTGTAAGTGCAAATCAAGATGCACATCGTCCTGCCTGAAAGCCGAGTGTGAAAATGGAATTACATTTGGGCATTTTCCCCTCAAAGTTTTTTTAATAATGCTTTTACAAGAATGACGTCAGGCCTGGTAACAGAATATTCGAGGTATGCAGCAACTGCTCAGAGGCTGTTTTTCTTATTTTTTATTTATTGTTTTAGGCTTTATTAAGTCAACATTTGAGACGCTGAACTTTTCCAAGTTAAGCGCTGAAGGGGTCAAATCTCAAGTCAAGTGTCAAATTACTCCTCGTTTTTGTGGCTTTATTCTTCAGTCTACAGCTCCGGTAAAGTTGAGGTTTAATTTTAATAACCAACCAGCTCAGGATTTTTCCTCAGGAATTTCCTTTTTGTTTGTATTTCAAAATGGAAAAGACTGTTTTTTTTTATATATATATAAGAAGCTGCTAAATTTAGTTTTTTAACTAATTCGATTCAGCTCCCTGGACCACTTTCTCATATGAATCTTCGCTGGGCTTTTAGAGATTTAAAACATTCCCATGCAAAACTGACCCTCGCATATTCTGTAAATCCTTTGCTGACTGCACGGTTCATTGCTTTTTTAGATCTCTTTCTATTATTTGCACAATCCTCCCAGAATGCACTCCAGGTTTGACTCAGATGAAGCGAGCTGCATGTGAAGGTCTTAACAAGTCTGTCTCAGAACGTGCTGATCACACGAGACCTCAGTAAGACTCAGTGAGCTTTGCCTGTAAAGTAATGGGCAATTTGACTGAATCTCTCCGACACATCATCTCACTGCTCTACTTATTAACAACGTCTGTTACATCATGAAAGTGTTGACAAATGAGTGTGAGAACTCGGCGCAGTAAATCCACCCTGTATTTGCCGTTTCTGTTTTAATCTTTTCTTAATCCTCTGTATGTATGTAGCCAGGCTTATGGATGGGCCTCCTGCATCCTAATGATGCGGCTAATGAAGGCATAGATCATAAAAATTCCCTGGGTATCTCAATGTGTGCTTTGCATTAACTGTTTGTCTGCTCTGTCTCTGCAGCGTCTCTTCTGAAAGGCCTGAAGCATGCCAACATCGTGCTCCTCCATGACATCATCCACACCAAGGAAACCCTGACTCTGGTCTTCGAATATGTGGTCAGTCTGCACGCTGCCACGCTGAGATCACACACTCAGAGCGTTTATGGGCGGGCTGTAGAGGTCTGAAATTAGCCTGAGAATCTGTTTTTAGTGTGTGTTTGAGAGGAAAAAGAAACCACAGCTTTGAAGGGTGTAGAGGCCAGTGTCCATCCGTGTGTCTTTACTCTGATTGGTTTCTCAGAGTCTGCTCCTTGAATGAGTTTCAGTTTTTAATGCTCTGGCTACAGAAACATGAGCTGTGGGTATTTTGATTGGCATACTCTTGTTTATAGGGCGCTTGAAGAATGCCACAGCAGCCTGGGCTTTTTTCACTCTTTGCTGTGTGCCACAGGACGACAGCCAGAAGCACCAGAGGCTGCTCTGCCTGTGCCCAGAACAGGAAGCCATGCGGCCATTTTATTGGAAGGCTACAGTTTTAGGACGTTTCCACAACTGTCCTTTCAAATAGTTCAGACACACATGACTGCAGACTGCAGCTAATGATGTATTTATGGCCTGTAGGGAAGCTCCTGGCGAGATAATGCTGCTGACTTCGGTTTACAGATGGTAATAAGTGAAATACATGAGAGATAGAGATGTCGCTGTCAGGCTGCACTGTCAGTACAGGAGCCAGTCAAGGTATCTTTGTAAATACTCAGTGTAAGATATTTAAAGCACATTTCAAATCTGATCCTGATCCATGTCATTTCTGTTATATATGTGATACTGCCATCTTCAGTGATCTCCATCAGTCATGTGATCCATGTCACCTCTGACGTACACTCATTCCTCCCACCTCCTGTAAGAGCACAGAAAGCAGGAAGCCCAGCCTGACGACATTTAGATGACATCACAATCTTTGCATCCATTTTTATCTGTAATCTGAAATAACAGAACTTGAAACTCTTGCACCGTGTTCCAGCGAGTTGTTGCTGTGAAATCTGCACATGGACATGTTAGTTTCTCCTGAGAAAGGGCAGAAAACCTTCATCAGAACAGCTTTACTGGTTAATACTGAAAAATACTGTCTAGCTCAGCTTCCTCGTACTGTACTACCAGAAAAAAAGCTTTCACTTCAGCTTTTTGGACAGAAATCAGAAGAGAAATAGCAGCAGTCCAAATTCTTTGCAACCCTTTGTTAACCCTTTGCATGTGTACCAACTGACAACTGCTTTTGATGATTACATTGATATTCAGGATCTTTGATCTGCCAAATCTCTGAACCAGAACAAGCACACTCAGCTTTAAATCACCTCTGCATTTAATGAGACAGAACACAGTGGGATGCCCCCTTTTCGTCGATATAACACATGTCAAAGGTTCGGCTTGTGCAGGAGGAGGTTGAGATGTGAGTGCAGCTCAGCAGGTCATGTTTGAAAAAAGAATGAGAGCAGAGATCACTTTATCTTTTGCTCATCTAAGCAGGGTCTTTTAACCCGTCTCATAAAATCCTCACTGATTATTTATGTCTTCATTCATCTTTGACATTCCTTTGAATATGAGGAATTACTTGTTTTTTGCATTTATGAAACTTGGTGGCTATTTATTTGACTAAAATGTTAAATTTCAAGCTTTGCTGATGAGTCAGAGCCCTCCTTGTGTTCTGAGCTGTAATCAGCCCGTGTTTGTGACATATGGAGAGCTTTTCAACCAGAAAGATCAGCTCATTGCTCTCCTTTTAAAGCTCATGATCACTGACAGGGAGAGGGTGAGAGGGAAAGAGGACGGAGACCTGAGAGGAAAAAACAATGAAAAGTTTAACAGAGACAGAGAGAAGATGGACGGGCGTGTCCACGTTAGAGTGTGTGTTTGATTTATTCAGCAGGGGAGGCTCTGCTGTGGGCAGCAGTGGGAGATTGTTGAGATTATAAATATCAGTGCGATTTCAGAGCCACGGCGTCCTCCCTTTTCAATTTCCTAACAAAACACAGAGGTGAAGGGCAGGCCAGCATAACGCTGCATGCATGTCGCATGAGTCAGGGGATGGTGGTTTTCTGATAGAAAAGACATCAGCTCAGCTCAGAAACCACATCTCTCAAATTTCTCAACGTCAGGAAAGAGATGTGCATTTTTTGGAATGTTCTGTCCACAAAGCAGCTGATTTTTGTATTTGGAAATGACCTATTTAATTTAGAAATGTAAAACTATGAACTGCTCTGCCTCACATTTAATAGAACTGACAAACACAAACGGCAAGATGTCTGCCTCTTAGATTCTCAAGCTTATCTTCAACATATCACAAGTTTTAAAAGGTTTTCATGTCACTATATTAACATTTTACTCTTTTACTTTATTTAACAGCACACTGACCTGTGTCAGTACATGGACAAACACCCTGGGGGTCTCCATCCAGACAATGTGAAGGTACAGTATCTATAATTATACTCATATATCACAAGACTTTAATGAGAACATTGTCTCCAGTGCTGTGGATGATAAAAAAAGATTTGAAGCTGGCTGACATAATAAGAAACAAGCAGCAGTTTGAGTGTGAGACCACGAGTTGAGTCGTATTGTGAGCTAACATTTTAGTCCTGATGCTCTACTCCAGTCCCATGTGATAACCACCTGTGGTTTGATATCTAGAGTAAAATGAAATTGCAGGTTTGTTTTCATTAACATGAATTAATAAGTTAGAACAACAAAGAGAAGTATTCAAATCTTCATATTCATTTTATGTTATATTTACTTTAGCAGTGTGAGCAAAGCCAGGGAGAAAAAAGGGGCTAATTGGAAATGAAAATAATGAGCAGTGTTATTTATGTGTCCACCAGACATTTATGCTACTGATCTCATGAATCTAACAGACAACATGAGTTAAATGAGATGATATCAGGATAACAATGTGTATCCAATCCACAGAGGGGCTCTTGATCACCTGATCACACCAAACAACGGTCTGGTTATTCTGAAAGTTAAAATTAAAAGACCTTTTAGCAGACAGTTCATGAAAACATTGTAGAACAGATCAGATGCCACTAGACAAGCTCAGCCTACATGAAGATCAAACTCTTAATAACCTGGACTTAAACTTGACCCATGGTGACATAGTTCTAGCTCCTGACATCAGGAACCTAAAACCATCTTAAAGACCGTTCCTGACATCACGTGGGCCGTGCTGGTAAAGCTGGTCGACAGCATGATGGACGGTTCCCCTCCTCTCTAACGTGACATGAGTAAACACTCCCTCACTGATGCTCTTCCTGTTTGTGAGTCACTCTTGGTAACGTAAATGAACAGGTAGGGAGAAATGATGATGGAGTGAATGAGGCCATGTGGTGTTGGTGTCGGTGGGGTGCTGAGATGTTCCGTCATGCTGCAGGGTGACAGTTCAGGTTACATCTGTTATGCAACAGCTCGTACCTTTTGCCACTGAGGATTTACATAAGTAATATGTGTTTTTTCCCGCTGACAGCAGCCTCGTTGAGATTCACATGAATAATTTAGGATTATTCTGAGAGAGCAGAGCGAGGTGTTGCTTGGCTCCCGCTGACTTTGTTACTTATTGGTGAGATGCCTGAGTTGTGATTTCTAATCTGTTGATGGGACCTGTGGCTTTGTTCCTGTGCAGTCACGTACTGGAGGCTGCACTGGAACTATCCAGCATGAAAACAATGGTTGTAACAATCCATGGAATGAGAATTATTCTCTGTTCTTTTCTGAAGCTGTGGTATAAAAGGTATCGTTAAACTTGAGTGCTGGAGCTTTTGGTTGTCTCTGTCATTTCTCAGTATTTGAAATGTGAAAAATCATATTGAAGATGTGATTTGAGAAGTAGATTGCACCATAATGTAAATGACATCACATTAATGATGTGATTAACAAGGAGTAGGTGACAGAAATGCTACTAGGCCAGTTATCAGCAGATGAATGGCGTGAAAGGGGATGAATGTGAGAGGATGAACAAATCTGTGATTGAGGGTGTGTTCCACGTGCAGTTCTCCTCTGCAGTGCAAATACATTTACGGACTCAAACTGTGGACACTGGAGCCCACAGACAGCACCCTAAACACCCTGACCCCTCTCAGAATCATGTTATAAATCACTGGTGTGCACAGACAAAACAGCATGCATCAATGTAGTGTAATCAACATTAACTTCTGACTATACTCACCATAACATTTATGTATCATTGTATCCCTTCTAACTTTGCACTCTTACAATGGAATTTCTATTGTAAGAAAATATATAATTTATAGATACGACAAACATGAATATTTGCAATCAGTATACAATCAAAAATGTTTTCCTACATTTCTTTTTTTTTGTTGAAAAGTGAGATGCCAGTTTCTGAAAGTAGGGAGAAACAGCTGGCTTGTCTCTGTCCAAAGTGATACTATACAAACAAATGGGAGCTAACTTTAAAAAAAGTATCATAACTGTTCAGCCCATAAAGGAATATAAAAGATAAACCTTTTTTTAAAGGATGGGTGAATGCTGGACATAAATTATTGACAATCAAACATGTTTGTGTGCAGGTTGCCAGGTTTGGCGCTTGTGTGGCATTACAAAGACTAAACCTGTGCTTTCACTCTGTATCTGGCAACCTTACCTGTTGCTGGAGATACCCCAAAGTTACAGAGTAAGAGTGCAGATTAAGGAAAAAAGATACATTTCAGTTATGTTCGGACTGTTTTGAGCCAGGCTAGTTGTTTCCCTCTGCTTCCAGTCTTTATGGTAAGCAAGGCGACTCATATCCTGAGTTCAGCTGTTTACAGACCTGAGATTAGTAATCGATCTTTTCATCATCTCTAAAAGAAAGAGAAAACAGTGAGCGCGTTTTCCAAAATGTTCAACTTTTCTTTTAATTTTCAAAGCATGTATCATCGATGTTGAGGACATGATCGAAGGTCACACTGAATGAACAAAGTTTATGGGTGTCTCAGTGATGTAAAGTCAGCAATTATGCAGTTTTCACCCAAACATAAGCACTATTAAGAGGTTCATGTCTATTATTAGTGTGTTTTATGACTGACTGAGAGGAAGTGCAGTCACTCAACCATCCTCCTATTTACTAATCAGCAACATAAAAGCTATTAGTGCCTCCTCTGGTGCTGGATCAAATTAACATTTAGAGATACACTCTCAGGCGCTCACTGCTAATGTAATTATTGGTCAAGAAGCAGAGAGCTGTGTGTGCGGCTGTGTGTGTGTGTTCCTGCAGTTTAAATGAAAATATGTTTTGAAGTTTCTGCTCCAGCTGGAGGATCCTGGGTGATATCTATTGGAAACTGTCTTGTTGTGCAGCACCATTAAGTTTCCCCACTCCATGTACTTGACTGCGGATTGTTAGCAGCGCCGCTGTAATTGAACACAAGTGAGTATGACCTCATCCAGACTGCTGCTGAAGTGCTCTTCTTATTGGATTATATGCAGTCAGCTGAAGGGCTGTGTCTCAGTGACATCTCCATAGATCAGTGGAAAACCGACACTCCCGGGCCGTGTTTACAAGCCAAATAACAGACAGTATTTGCTCTAACAATTACATTACAGCATATTAGTCACCAGGATCATGTCAGTATCAAGGGCATCATGCAAGCATCTGACACATAGTGATGTAAAAAAAAAAAAAGCAGTCCATTTCAATATCAGACAAATAACCAGACCATTTTCACTTTATCTGATTCCATAAAATTCTAATTTAAAACATTGTTGCTGCATTTAACATTTCTTTCAGTTCCCTTGAAGGAACTAGATGTATAGATAATGAAGACATACTTCACATAATAGTTACATTTAATTGTTTGCGTTGAATTTATAAGCACTGACTGAAATACTCTCTTTCAATAGCAATTAGCAGATCAACTGAACACTGCCCCTATAATTAGTCCAACGTTCTAAAAGTTTGCTCCCACACAGTCAACACTTGTTGAATTGGTATTTTTTTAACCTTTACCTGGCAGTACCTTGCTGTTGCTCTCTTACAGGACCACAAGTGCTGACAGTGTGCAGAAACTGATTGTTGTGATCTCTCCTCACCTTTATGTGCACTTTATCTTATATTTTATGTTATCACATGTGCTCCAAATTAAAAAGCATCCTGGAGTTCCAGAATGCTCACAAGTTTAAAACATGGTCTCTATCTAAATTGTAAAGTGACTATGATAATGGGACGCTCTCATTCCACACTGGGGTTCACTGTGTGTCATTTACAGAACACACACATTAGCTGTGTGAAATGTTAGGGTCCCCCTCACTTCAGAACCTGATTCCTCATCACTGGCTGGCACACACAGGATTCCCTGTACAGCTGAAAAACCTGCTGCGTGTGAGTCTGCTGTTTATTCTGTGATCCTTTTACTATATTCTGCCATGTTAAAAAGTAAAAGCCCAGCTGCAATGGAACGTGTCTGAGGTTAACACTGCTGCTGACCAGTTTGCTGTCTGGAGTGCAACATTGTGGTCGTGAAGTCAAAATTCTTGACTTTATGAGTTGACTTTTGCATGGACGTCTGCTTCTACACTTACACTCATAAATGGGAAGAAGCACTTGTGAAACATCAGTAACATCACTGACATTTTTGCCACAACCGAAGTCTCCTTGAAAGTCTGAGGAAGAAGCAGCATGGAGAATATATTTAGATAAACTGCTGAGCAGTTTGACTGCTGCAGTTTTTAGTTTTATTGTCTTAGCAGTGGTTTCTAGAAAAAGATTTAAATAGAAGTTTGTTTGTTTGTTTGTTTGCTTGACTGACAGGTCTCTTGTCCTATCACAGTCAGCTGTAATGGTTACTCCTTCTTTGTTCCTTCTCCATGGAGCATCGTCTTTGACCAAATATAGCTTGTGGCTGCAGCAGGAAGCAGCGACGCAGATGCAGACTTCAGAAGGTGTCTATAGGAACGTTTGAGTGACTTTGTCCATGTTGTTGCATGGTCTGTTCTGTGGTGCTTCAGTAGTCCTATATTTACACGCAGAGGCCTTGCAGTGCAACACAGCTGCTCATTAAAACATAAGCCAAAGACAATTCTGGGCATATGTGGAACTTTATGGTCCTCTGTGGCCGGTGCCACACTGCAGGTTGATGCTGTCTCTTGATGCAGCCCATTAAGAACAACACTGTACAGATGCTTAGTGGAAAAGATTAGGGCTTTTTTCCATGCCTGCTGCCAGATGGTAGACCCTTTTCACTCCATTTAACACCCTTTCATTTTATCTCTCCCTCACTGATTTCACCACTTTTACCCATTTCAGCAAAACACTGCTTTGGAGATTTGTCTATGATTTGTCGTTTTTTGCCATTGTTGAATTAATCTATGTTACAGTCTGAATGTAAATGTGTTATTGTTTCAGTTTGCAGTTATATTTCTCTCGATCTGTCAGAAGCTTGTTCCAGACTGTCCTCACCAAAGCAAGTGTATAAAATGAGCCATATTTACATGCTGAGTGCCTCTTGTAGCCACTCAAATTCTGACAGATTATAAAGTTATTTCTGAGAAGCAAAGAAGAGTGTGTGACGTAACTGTAGCGTGATGTTAGTGTGGCGTGATGTTACTGTAGAGAAAGGAAAGAGGTCAGGGTGGCTGGTTGAGCGTACGAGACACGAGACTTCTAACATGAGAGACTGTTTCCCACCAACAGTCAACCCGGTTTTAGCAGTGATCACAGTCTTTCCTTACTCTTATCCACATATACTTTTCAAAAGTCATCCTCCACTTGGCTTACACTGACACCATTGCCTGCAATAATGCACAATTATAGGCATTGTTCTCCAATTTAGATTAACAAGACCTGTATGCGTCCTGTTTTTGCTTATTAGGGTATTGTATTTGTTTTAAGAATAGAGCAGATTTATGAAAAACGCTTGTTTTAGCACGGGTCTGATGGCAAACTTATTTTTTCCATTTGTTAATGTGGAACAACAGAGTTAAAGCAGCTCAGTTTTTATCTTTGATTCTGCTTCTTATGCAAGCCAACACACTACACTAGGATGATGGAGATATGTGCTAAACATCAAAGCTAACACGGCTTTGTCACTGAGCATGACTGCATGCTGAGTTTTAGCCCAAAGCTACATGTAACCTCGCAGCACTGCTGGCACTTGGTCCTGTTTGAACCCAGAAAATAATCCTGCCCTAATCTTAACCTTGAAAAGCTATTAAAAGTTTTTTTTTTTTTTTTTGAAGAAATGAAATGAAGAAATTTGTTTCAGACAGTATTAACCATTACCAAGATAAAATCTTATATTTGTTGATCGTCAAGCCAGAATCTTCCATTGTCAGGACACAAGAATGATCAGATCTTATCTTTACGGTTAATGAGGCTGCTTGTTTCTCCCACTGAATTAACTTTACATTTATGTTCCTGACAAGGCTGTAATAATGGAATAATGTTCTTTATTACAACCCTTTCTTATTGCTGTAGACTTTAAGAATCAGTGTGGCTGGGTATACTAAAGCTTGTTAGTTTATAGTGGCCTGTAGTGTGTTTCTTATTACCATCACATTAAAACACAGTGTCATTCTTCTTCTCCTATGTTCTGCTCTGTTTTA
>JAVQJZ010065177.1:0-11559 GCA_036025355.1 Leiopotherapon unicolor | reverse complement strand
CCTTTCCTTTCTCTTCTGCGTAAAAGTAGTTTAACTGAGGTTTTTATTCAGTATTTAGAGCTTATTATATTGCTGGTGAAAGTTACAAATGGCCTCCTAATTGCATCTGAAAATTGATTTGCCTCCATCCTCTTCTTGTCAGATCTCAGTGCTGCATTCGACAGAACTGACAATCAAATCTTTCTGCAGATTTAAACATTTAATTAGCATTAAAGAAACCACGCTAAGCTAATGATGAATCCTTCAGGCCTGCCAAAAGTCAGGTGTTCCACAAGAATCTGTACTCAGATTTATATTCATTTTATATATGTGTGCTTTAGGTGATATTATTATCAAACGCTCCCTAAATGTTCGCTTATATGCAGATGACACCCAATTATATCTAAATCTGTCAATCAAATCTGCAAAATCAAACTGAAATTATTGTACCTGGGCCCAAATATCTTCAAGAAATATTAACTAAAGATACTCAAGTCCTGTCCTTCTGCACCACCATAAAGAGTCTTGAGGTACTCTCAGATCGTGTCTTTCAGGAATTTCTTTTTGCCACCTTTGTAATAGAAAATCAGACAAATCCTCTCGTTTTTGTAATTTCTATGGTGGAGTCTTGCAATTCTTAATAATCAAGCTTTCCCAATAGATCTCTAAAGACCCTCCGACTGATCATAAATGCTGCAAAAATTCGACAGAGTGGCTCCTTTTAAAATACAGAATAGAAATGAAAAGCCTTTAATAGTGAAGCACCATTATGTCTTAAAGACCTGTCTGTCTGTCTGTCAAAGCAGACGGCCGCCCACCTTCAGCTCGACCATGCTCGAGGTTTTTTCTTATAAAAACGAAATTTTTACTTTCTGCTGGATTGTGGTGGGAACTGTAAATAATATCAGTCTAAATCTACTCTGCGTGTACGAGGAGAAAACAGGTGTTGTGTTTGTATAAATAAAACTGAACTGAATTTAATTAAGTGGGCGATTACATACAAAAATGGGAACACAGTCTTTTTTTATGTTATGAGTTACACTTGTGCTTTTCCTGCTGTGACGTGCCAACATTTCTGCTGTGAAAAAGGTCTATTGAAGCTCAAAGCAAACACCAGGTGTGAATGAGGTCTGAAAGGACTCTGAATCGATCACTTAAGATGAGAAGTGTCGTCTCGTCATCCACCTAGCAAACGATTTTCTCTGATACCCTTCTTAGATTGTTTAATTTTAATCATTTTTTTTTTAATTAAATCTATCTAATACTTTACAAAAAGAAAGCCTTGATTAGAACAAAACCTGAAAAAATAGTTTTGTTAAAAAGAAAAGGGATTTTTATCTTTCAAATTAGTTTTTTTTCATGGTTATAATCCGCCTATATTTTCTTTTTGCACCAGACGCTCTTAAGAAATGTTAACGAAAATCATTGGAGAAGATGAATGAGTCTGAAAATTCGAGTAGAGATTGCAGAAATGTCAAATATGTCAAGGTGAATTTAGGGAGAGAAAGTGGAAAACAGCACACACAAAAACCTCAAATACCTCCATTTAATGGAACTGAGCAGCCATAAAATGTTTTATTTGAAGTTTCTTTAAAAATAAATTTGAGGCACATGTTTGAAATGAGCGCTCATTAGCAGCAACTGTGTGCATCTTTCAGCAGTGCAATAATGTGCAGAAAGAACAAACAGTTCTTCTTACGTTTAGAAAAAATCCCACAGCAGCAGTGAAAAACAAGCTTTTTGTTAAAGATGTTTTTACTTTATCTCATAAAAACTCACAATTTGGCACCTTGATATCCTGCGTGGAGTCTAAAAACATCTCAGGGAGGAGGGAGGAGGGTTTCCACGTCGAAGCATCGCCTCACTCACCAGCTGCCAAAAATACTGATGTGCTCGGAGAGTTTTTCTTTCTCTCTTTCTTCTTCTTCTCCTGAAAGAACGGGTTGAAAAGTTCAGTGTGAAATCACATTTCCGTGCGATATATAGAGCTGCAGTCAGGAATGAAAGCTGCCGTGCCCCCAAAAAGCTGCAAGTGTGTGTGTGTGTGTGTGTGTTCGCCTAAGTGCTTCCAGTGTACAAGTGTGTGTTTATCGTTCTGCCTTTTAGCTCCATATTCATGCAGTGTGTGTGTGTGTGTGTGTGTGTGTGTGTGTGTGTGTTTCCCCTCGCCGAGCCAGAGATTTTCCTGTGAATTGCTCCATTTCACAGAAGGCCGCCTGTGTGTGTGTGTGTGTGTGTGTGTGTGTGTGTGTGTTTGGAGGATGCAAGTTGAACATGTTTCCGCGGCGACGCAGATGCAGTAACACCCTGTCACTCGAGGATTGGGGGGGGGGGTACTCGTGGTTTTGTAGGTGAGAACGCTCCTTTGACAAACTTCGACAAACACTCGCTCATCAGCAGCTCCTCGCCGACATCTCGCGGGGTGAATCTGTACAAACACGAGCGACGGAAACCCCCCCACTTCAACCCCCCCACTTCAACCCCCTCCATCAGAACTCCTGAACTGCTGAACATCACTCATCTGAAGGATTCATTGAATTCCTGGAATTATTTTTGCAGCTGTTTCCAGCAGCTGTAATTCATATTTTTTTAGAGAAACATATGAAATGAAAACACGAAAACAACGCGACAGCGAGGGAGGGGCCATGAAGCCACAAACAGCTGGTGAATATAGCGCAGCAGATATTTCAGGCGGTGGAGACCAAACACGGAGCTAAAAGAGAGAAAAGTGTGGACTTCAACTTTCCCCTGAAACCAGGAACCTTTGGAGGAACTTTTCCACAACAGGAAGCAGGAAGAAATGAGGTTTAGAGACGTTATTTGGACTCTCTGGAAGTTCATTTTAAATAAAGATGGATGACACGACAGCCACCTGAAAGTGAAGCCAAAACATCTGGATATTTTAGCTTTAGCTTTGTGCAGCAGGATTAAGTGGAGACACGTCGTCCGTCTTTATAAACAGTCAAAAGAGACGCACAGCTCGTTTTTTTATCACTGCAGCTTCTGGTGGTTTGACCCTGCAGGATGAATCTCTGCGTTTCCTTTTAAAAGCATTTTTGTCCTCCAGCTGAAGTGTTTGTCAGACGACAGAACAGCATGTGAAAACCTGCTCACACCTTTCGGCATGTCGGAGGCGTGGGGGGGTGTTTCTTACCATTTCTCAAACTTTCTGCCATCACACCCGCTTCACACAGCGACCGGCCAGATGTGGAGGCTGGTGTTGTTTTTTTTCTTTTCTCATCCCTCACACGACTATTTCTGCCACTTTCTGTGCGAACAGCCGAGCATCACCGCAGACGTCTTTCCAGGAGAGCTCCTCCAACAAGGCGCGTGCTCATGTTTAAACGATCACCCCCCCTCGGTGGACCGCAGATCTGGATGTGTGTTATTCTGGTCGGCTTCCAGGCGTGGACGAGCTCGAGAGCAAACAATGAGCCGACAGCTCGTTTAAAATCCTTTTAATCGCGCCTGAAAACATTCACACACCCACTGCCCAACACTGTTGTCTATATTCTGCTTTATTTCATTCATTTTAGTTTTATAGTTCAGTCTATGCAACATATTGTCCCTGTTTTACTTGAGTGGTTTTCATCACCAGCTTCTTGTAATTGTTGTGCACGTGACAAATAAAATCCTGAAAAAGACGGCGGTGCTCTTAACAAAAGTACCCGAGGTGAATGAAGGTTAAAAATAATGGGATGAATATGTAAAATAAAGAAGGAAAAAATATCTGCAAGTAGATCTACAAAGTTTAAATGGACTAAGTGATCAGTTCATCATTAAATGTGATTATTTCAACTATTTCTGAGCTTGTTGCCAACTTTAGTTCAGTCAAAGCTCTTCAGATTGGGGAGATGAAACACTTTTTTCTTCTGTTTTTGTAATAAAATGCTCTGCAATGATTTTCAGAGTCCAGCAAGTTTCTCAGGGGAACCAACTCTGGAAAAGTTTTAGTTTAGTGTAATTTATTTGAATGTTTCTGAAACTAGTTTACTGCAAAAAAGGGACACGATTTTAAGTTGAAGTATAAAATATATTGGCGCTAATAACTCAGATCACCTTCTTTTCTTTTTGCTTTTGTACCTGCAGTTCTGCTCATTTTAAACTTTAAAGCTGATCAGAAGCTGTTTGTTTCAGATGAATGAACATAAATGAACAAATGTTTAAGAAGCTGCGTCGAACCATCAAACAGAAAAACATACGTCTTTTCCTCTCTGAGTGTTTTCTTCCTCCCGTGGACGCGTGTTGTCACATTTCTGATCATAATGTGTGTTCATATCAAATCAAATCAACGTAAACATGTTTGATCGTGTTTATTTATGTGGAGACTTTTTTATGTTCGATCACTTTTCAGACGAGCAGAAAAACGTCTCCAAGATCAAACACTCGATAAATAAATCAAGATTTTTAAAAAGATCCTGTCAAGTTTTAAAAACAATCTTCGCATGTACCTTTTGTCCAGATGTGCGTCGTCCTCGAATCCTGCTGACTTTGTTGATCCTCTGACTTTTTATCTGCCACCATGAGGTTTGTAGTTTCTGAATAAAACATCTCGGATGTTGGATGAAGTTCACGTTCCTGAAATGTATTTTTCCTTCAACACAAGACATCTGAAAACAAAGATGATTATTTAACAGTGACGTATGACTTTAAACAACACTTATCATCGATGTCTTCTTGCGGCTAAAACATCTGAAATCATCAGCGTAATCATTTCGCTCCTGGAAACAAACAGACAACATGGAGGCAGTTTTTTTCCTGAGCGTTTACTCCTGTTTGAATATTAATGACGGGTCAAATGCAGTGCAGGGATTTCACTTCGGGGGTTACTAAAGTCTAACAGCTGCTTCAGTGCATCTGCTCAGTGCTGACCAGTGCCAAGCTGTGGTTATAATGGGGGGCTCCCAGTATGGCGCTGTGGTTATAATGGGAAGCTCCCGGCGTGAATGCGAGCCGAGCCGCCGCAACTCACAAACCTGCTGTGCACAGAGGTTAAAAAATAATAAAAGTGCAGCGGGATGGCTCATCGTGGGTTTCCTGGCGAGGCCCAATATCTGGTCTGATCGGAGTAACCGCCTCTCTGTTGACGAGCAGCCGCCCATTAAAGCGTGATTCACACGTCCGATCAGCTTTTGATTAAATTTCTCATAAACACACGCTCGTCCAAACGCAACAAAAAACAGCAGAGAAACCTTCCCGCTCCGTTTAATAAAGAACTTTAACTAAAACCTGAACTTCATGAATCACAAACAGCTGGAACGCCGCGAGCTGTTTTTGTGTTAAGTTCATTTTTTAGCTCTTTTACCTGATAATCACATCACGATGAGCCGAGGACAGGAATTTTTCTGTTTTCATTTGCTGTTTCCTCCACAAAAAAACAAAAGAAACACACGTTAGTACGAGTTGTTCTTTGGCTCTGTTTGTTTCTTTCTGTATTAATTTATAACTGTTTTTCTGTGACGTGTGTTTCATCATTTTGTACAAATTGTGATACGGCAGGCAGGAGTTCAAAGGGAGAGCAGACCGGCCTCGTATCGAGAGAAAACAGTCTTTTCTTTCTTTTTTTTAACTGACGTACGAGCGGCACAAAGGTTTTTTAAGCTTTCAGCGTGTCTTCAAACGGCTCAATGAAACTGAAAACTCTGAGAGCAAAAGTCCCACGATACCTTTATACCACAGCGGCTTGAATTCAAGCGACGCAGAGATTCAGATGAGTTATTATTCCTGAGTTTTTTGTGATATTTAAAGCCTGAATGTGTGAGATCACAGTTTGTGTGTGTGTGTTGCCGCATCAGGACACCGAGCTGGTGTGAAATTCATCGCGGCCTCTGTCGGAGTTAAGAGTCATTTTAAACAGGTGTGATTCAGGTGTTCAGGCTGTCGAAATACAATAATCTTTTCTTCGACTGTGCAGGGAAGAAGTAAATTAAGTGTTTGTATTTATTCTTAAAATGATTCATGTTTAGATAGATAGATAAAAAAATGTGTTTCTGTGCGATTAGCAAACCTGCAAACAGGACTAACACGATGCACAAAGAGGGAATTTTATATGGATTTTCAGCCACCAGTATCTGCGTCAGTGTGCTAACAAATGTGATTAATGGATAAAGACAAGCTGTGGAAAACACACCTACTGTGTGTGTTCGGACTGCAAAGCGAATAGTTGAGCTGGCTGCACACAAAAAGTCAATAAAAAGATTCAAATTTGCAAACATGCATCGTGAACGTTTCACAAAGGTGAGGAGAGGAAACAGGTGAGAGACTGGAGGGAAATAAGAAAAAGATGTTGGGATTCAAATGAATTTAGGTGAGCGTATGTGTGTGTGTGATTATGAGCCTTTAAAGAACATCTGTGTTTAACTTTAACGCTGAAAAAAAACATTGAATCACTTTTAACTTTACTGTTGTTTCACCTGAAAAAATGGATTATATGAGCCTGACAGAAACGCTGCTAGAAGGACGTGTTGTTAATCGCAGCGTGATGATTAAAGATCGACGAACATACTCGTCGTTTCGTCTCTGAAACGTTGTCTCATTCGGCTCCGTCTTTCTGAGGTCGCGTCCTCTTTCAAAGGGATCTGGTCCTGAATTGAGATGCAGCAATCGTGTGAAAAAATAATATTAAAAAAAGACCCTGAATGCAGCTGCAGGGCTGCTGAACCTGACCTTTGACCTCCGTGTGGAAGACGCCCAAAAAGAGCATTTCTCTGCAGGGATCGATAAAGTATCCGATTATTATTCTGCAGCGAGCGAAGTGCAGATCTGAGTGAGACGGGGAGGGGATGCAGGGGGGGTTTGTCCCTGTTAATACGAGGATAAAGATGAACACCCACCTTTTGCTGTTTTCTGCTTCACACGCCGCCGCTCTCTCTCTCTCTCTCCGCTCGCTCGCTCGCTCTCTCGGCATCGGGAGGCCGAGTTTCACCGCGGCGCGTCTGATTTGTGACGAGCTTTGGGCACGAGTACAAACACGTCTTTTAACGTCTTTGAAGGTGTTTAGACAACAAATCAAGCTGCCATGTTTCATATGTTGATTTGTGTTTGCCCTTCAGATTGAGGTTAAAGTTCAGCTGTCGCCGTCTTTTCCTGCAGTTTTCTCTCTCCGGTTGTAATTTCTATGTTTAGTCTGTTTTCACAGCGCAGCAGCGTGACTTTACTGCCAAGTTATTCCAGATTGAGGTGTAAATTATCTCTCGTTGAAGCTCTGTGGATGAATATGCATCGAGGTTTCTGAATTACAGGCAGATAACGTACAGAGGAACACACACACACACACACACACACACACACACTGAGGTGATGCAACAACTCAGAGCCGCTCTGCAGAAAAACCAACATCCACTTTAGAGGCCGAGCGGCGGCGTGAAGAGACACAATTACACAATGACGAATTGCATAAGCCTTTCTGAGAATTTCTGGTCACCTCCTGCCGGCGTCTTGTCCGCATCTGACATGCAAAGAAAAAAAAAAATGGCGGCTGCGTCTCAGCGGCCAATTAAGACACAGATATCTTATGTAATGGTGTTTACTCCATACAGCGGCAGATGCAGCGAGCGAGTCGGCCTCTGTTTGGTAATTTGACCGCCGAGGCGTCGCCTCTCTTTTGATCTGAAGGACTCGAGCGTGCTGCTGTACGTCCTGACTCCGCCGGCGCCGTGTTCAACATTTTCAGAGATGCAGCAGCAAAACAGGAGCCGGTTTCAAATCCCTCGAGTTGGCAAAGAAAATCTCGGCAGATATTTCTCACGGGACGCTCTCTTTGTTTTTTTTTTTTATTTTATTTTTTATTCATGCCGGGAAGCTTCTCTGAGCGTGTGCCGTGTTTCTCAACATCACCCTGATTCACATTCACACGGTTACACTCGTTCACACCTGGGAGCTGCAGAGTACAAACGCAGTCTGCCGCTCCAAAAGCCTCGCAGGGGAAACCGGAGGAAGGGAGGCCTCGATCGGGCGAGAGGTTTAACCCTGCAGGCCGGCCGAACACGCCTGTGGGCTGCAGGTGTGAACGCACAGGTGGAGCAGCAGCTTCCTAATTTATTCCCTCAGATGCATAAATTCTGCAAGTGCTGCAGTTTTTATTTTATCGCTCTCGACTGATGAAGTTTTAGTGTCAAATGCAAATGAGAGAAACTTGAGATTAAAAAATAAAACTATTTTTACGAGCAGGACATAAAATTAAAGTGAAAAATAATGATATGATAAGCTTCTCAGTTAACCATTAAAACTATTTAAACATGTTCACACAAACTAATTATAGACGACATGAAAAAGTGGCATCATAGCGACAAATATTTTATGCTTTTAATTCTTTGTTACTCATTTACAAATCACCAAATGATTTACGACCAAAAATACATCTGAAAACGTACAAAACATCAAGATCCGGACTTCCACAAACCTCCAAATGGGAAAACGCTGAGAGGTAAACGTGCATGATGGTTGATTTTTAGCCACATTTTGGCCTCTTGCCTTGGTTTTGGCTTTTAAAATAAAGTGACTGACTGATAAAACCAACTCTGTGTTGCTGTTGTACAGCTTTGGCTGGTAAGAGGACAGATTTGATTAATTTAATCTGGACAGATCTGAGTCATTTGGTATCAATTAAAGGAAGAATTTTGTTGATAGAAAAGCTCCAACTAAATTAAATTAATTCATCGTTAATTAAGAGTTTCAGGTTGTGCAAACTAACCCTTAAATATTGACTCTGAGCTCACGTGCACCTCTGCTAATTTCCCTCAACATCACAATGTCCAAAGCTGCTGAAAAAAACATGATATTCAAGCTATTTTTAAATATTTATTTGCACTAAATCACCTGTGAGATAGAGAAATAGCTTATTTTCTCATGTCATCTAATGTATAATACATACAACATATAATAAATACACATTTCCTTACACAAAGCAATGCAAATTTTATCAAGGGTTGAATTTTCAAGCAGTATTTACCGCTGGGAAGCCGCCAAAAACAGTGTTTCAAGTGGAGAACTCATATTTACCTGATTTCCCACGGGGCCCCCGAACGCAGCATCATACACAAAAAGTGTTTTCTGTCGAAATGTTCATCTTACGCAGGTCGATTTATCTGCCGAGACACGAGCTCAAACCCCAAACACTCAACACACAGGATGAATATTTCGACACACTGCACACTTCACTGGCAGAACTACACACCCGCACACACACCGAGCGCTCGGAGGCCACGACAGCTTTCAATCCGCTCTGTGCTGCTATCAGCCCGAAATGTGATTCCTCACCTTTATTCTTATTCATTTTTAATTTTTTTTTACAACCCCCTTCATTCTCATTGTGATTCCAAAGGCAGAGCTTATCTTAAATTAACACCAGCGCCGTGATATCCTTTGAGAATACCGACCAGATATTACAGCTCGCCTGCGATGGGCTCAGCGACGTGGAGAACATCCAGAAACAAACGCGATGGAAATGCTAAACAGCCGAGGGGGGGGGGGACGCCTCCCTCATCTTTTCCTGTTGCATCAGGCGTCAACAATTCAAGGCTGCGCAAGTTTTTTTTTTCTTTCAGCCATTTTTTCTTCCTCTCACCTTCATCTTTTACCGACTGAAGTGGGCCGAACAGGTGAAAACCTCCCGAGGCATCACCTCGCTTCACCTGGAAACGGCAGGTCAGAAATTTCTGCTCTCCAAAAGGCAGATATTTATATTTTCATGATTTCAAAAGAAAAATTTATGTCAACAGGTCAACTGAACAGCCACAGACTGAACAACAAAACATCTTCTCGCTCGTCCTGCACGTTAACTTCATGAACCTCCAAACAAACGTTCACCTTTAAAAGTGAACTGCTGATGTGTAACAGAGAAATGTTTTCTTCACGTGGCTCTGTGGATCTTTTCATCTTGATTTTGGCGCCCCCTGTAGCGTTTTCCTCTAACGTTAGCTCACGTTTCCTCGCAACGAGACGACTTCACCGGGAGGAGACGAACCTTCAGTCAGCACAGAAATGTTTAGTCTGATGTGACGAAGATTAGAAACTGACAGAAACTGAAAACCTGCTGTCTGCTGGTCTGGTCATAAACTGACACTGATTCAGAAGAAGTTAAAAACTAAACGATAAACTTCTCCCAAAACTCAGTTTGGTCAAAGTACACAAATACGAGGAAAATGTAAACTACGCTACACAGCACCTCAGATGTCACAGTGATCACTTAGTGATGCTGTAAAAAACAAAGCACTGTGGCTGAAGGGGACCACATAACACACACACACAATGAAGAGGTGTACCCTTTGAAAAAGGCTGTGTTTTATTGAAATACAGCAGACATCAACAGGTTGTTTTGCTGACCTGGGCGACAGAAACAGAGCTTGAAAACTTTTCAATCGACGCAAAAACAAAAAAACAAAAAAATAAAAACAAATATCGATGGCTATTTTTGTCATTAGAAGTCGAGAAACGGCAAAGACGCCTTCGACCTGGAGCCCAAACGGAGGAAGTGCAGCTTCGTTTTGGGCCACGAGTCGATAAAACTGAAGCGTCTTTGTCGCGTCGGGAACTGAACGAAAACAAGCCGGTGCTCCACTTTGGATTTTTAAAAAATGCTGGTATATGAATTGAAAAATCAAAACGCACCTCGAGAACTGGAGGGAGGGTTTGAAAGAGTGTTCAGGCCTGTTTTTGTGCCCAGGGCTGGTTGTTTGATAGTAGCAGTAGTAGAAGAAGCAGAACCTCAGTTATGAAGCAGGGCTGGCCTCAACTCCCCTTAAAAAGACTTTTACTTCTCCTGGTTTCCCCAAAAAGAAATTACAACGCGTCCTCCTCCTTCGCAAAGTTTGATCTCCCAACTCTCAGCGGCGTGAACCTGATTTTTACTGTCTGAGAAAATAAAACGTTTCTCCGCTCAGACACCGAACAGTTAACAAATATCTCAGAAAAATGGAGAGTAGAAAAAATCTGCTGCTCGTGTCTTAATCAGTCGGCGTTTTAATCTACAATCCAGTCCCGCGGGAGACATGTCCGACTTCAGAGAGTCTGAAAAACCTGCTTAGCTTTTATTAAAATACGAGTCGTCTTTCATCTTATTGTTGATGTTGGAGCCTTTTGAAGAGGTCGAGCTGTCTGATCGAACCACAAGAACGAAGAAGGTGCTGAAAGACTTTTTGGTTGTCTCTTTGTTTGGGACGTTTATCCGCGATTGTCATCACCAGCGATCAGAAAACGCAGCCCGACAGTACCTAAAGATCAGCATCTGGATATCTGGATTTGCATCGCAGGAAGTTTGACTCCAGCACGACGGACCGAACTCTTCCTGATGAGGAATTTGCATAAGGCGTCTCGAGCGTTTAAGAAAAACAAGCTTCTAAATCTGAAAGAGTAAAAAGACAATCAGAGCTTCACCTTCATTACAGATTTTGGACTTTAAGATCAGGATGCAAATGTGCGATTAAAAAACTAAAGATCGAAGGATGGAAAAAGTTTACACGATGGATAAGAAGTTGAATTTTACTCGAGGCGAAAACATTTTGTCGCCAAAACAAACAGTTAGAGCTTCAAGAAAAGAAAAAGAACAAAGAGAGTTGTCTCCAAACTTTTAAAACACTCACG
>JAVQJZ010065170.1:0-10217 GCA_036025355.1 Leiopotherapon unicolor | reverse complement strand
ATCTCAAGCCCTTCATTAACTGTCTGTTTTATCAGCTCTTGTAAAGGAAGTTATTTCATGTTTGGCACTAATATGAAAGACAAGGATTCGGTTCAAGACGCTTAGATAGTCAGTTGGGTAATTTTCAGTTTTTGAAGGGGAGATTGAGCTGATATGTTTCACGGCTCTTTTTTTTTTTGGCAACCTTGAATTATGTCAATCAAATGTACTCTTAGTTTAGTTTGGAGTCCCTCGGAATACAGAACTAATTCTAAAAAGACCGTTCTCTTGAATTATAGATTAAAGAAGCACAATGATCTGCCCAACTCAGATTATTGACTGGTGCAGCTCTGGCTTGCCAATCATTTCGCTGCTTTACTTTTCCAGAGTGCACAACTTTGAGTGGTGATGACTATAATGACAGAATTTGTGAAAGTGTAAAGCAACGACCTGGTGCGCAGTACAGCTGTTGTTGACCTCGTTCGTGTTTCCTGATAAGATTCAACAAAGCAAGCTGATCTGTGACTTCTTCCCTTTTGCCCTCCCAGAATGCCATGCAGATTGTGGGCTTCATGGAGGACGAGGTGCAGTCTGTGCTCGAGCTGGTGGCAGCTGTGCTGAAGCTCGGCAACATCGAGTTCAAGCCAGAGTCCCGCTGCAATGGCACAGATGAGAGTCGCATTAAAGACAAAAACGGTGGGTGCAACAAATAAAAAAACTTACCAAACCAAAGAGTCTCTCCTGCATGTACCCCTGTTCATTTTCTGACTCATTTCCACCTTAATTCTGCATGTTTAGTTGTGATCAGATTACATATTTTCAATTTCTTCATTGTATATTCATTCTAATCATTTATTTAGAATATTTTTCATATAAACCTTTTTCACTCACAACTGGCCTGATGTTGAGCCACTGCCCCCTGTTGGCTATATTCATCTCTTCTGCTGTCATCTTCACTAAATCCATATTTGTATTTTATGATTTGTGTGACAAGAGCTGCTTGTGTTGTCACTCCCACAGCTGTTCTCTTTAGGCAAATAGGACATTTTCATATTTCCCCCCCATGACAGTGACATGATCCATCTCAGTGATTCCCGTATGAATCACTGGCTTGTTGCGATCATATTGCAACATGTTACTAATTTCTTAGACTTTGTGCTCCCATTTTTCCAGTGACTCTCTACCAGTCTGATAACTGCATCATTGGAGCTGTATTTAGTTTGAAATGAGAACATAAGGTTAATGTTTCACTTAAACTCTCAAAACTTTCCTCTACTTGATTAAAATCTTTAAAATTCATTGAGATGAAAAAGGATGAAAAGAAAATGAAACAGTTTGATGTTGATGTGTAATTATCATATAATCAGGAGAGGTTTAAAATGGCAGGAATCTGTCTCTAAAGCAGCAATGTGATCACTCCCCACGAAATTCTTTCCATTAGGCTGGGGTAGCAAATTACACAGACGGTCAAAATATAAAAGATGAAACAAGATGAGACCTTATCATGGTCTCATTCTGCTATCTACTAACTTTGAATATAAAGTACTCAAAAGGTAATAAAAGTATAGGATAAGAATCATAATCACAATGAGACCATTAAATCCTTTTACCTTGATCCCTGCAGAAATGTTTATAGTGTGTGTATTCACATGTGTTTTGCAGATCTGAAGGAGATGTGCGAGCTGCTGGGCATCGAACAGTCAGTGCTGGAGAGAGCGTTCAGCTACCGCACAGTAGAGGCCAAGCTGGAGAAAGTGTCCACCACCCTGAATGTGGCCCAGGTCAGAGGGAAACTTAAAAATTTGTCCTGCACCAGTTAGACCAATGCATATCTGCCCTACTTGTATTGATACTAGCACTCTCACACACACACACTCACGGTGCATAAAAAGATAAAGGGCCATTGCTTCCCCCTGACTTGCCTGATTTGCTCCTCCGGCTGCCGACTCTCATCCATGTCAGTGCTACATGAAAACCTCTCTATTATAGATGAGCCGTATTCCTCTTGGAAATTCAAATGTAGGTCATATTATAGAGGTCAGTGAGTTCACTCCGCTCATGTAACATGGATGCTGCAAGCACAGGCCCACCTCTGTCCTGAAATCAGGTTTTATGATTTAGTTTGTGAAAGTCATTTTTGAGTTGTTGGAAAATCCTGGGTGGGGTTGGGTTTTTTTGTTTTTTGGTCAAAGACTTTTTGGAAAGTAGAGATGTGGTCAGAATTAATTCACACACCAATGATGCATGTTTATTTACAGGCCTACTATGCCCGAGATGCCCTTGCCAAAAATCTCTACAGTCGTCTGTTTAGCTGGCTAGTTACCAGGATCAACGAAAGCATTAAAGTAAGTCATGTCCAGAATGTATTTCATTTTATTTCAGTAAATTAATCAACCTCTCTGTTTTGCCTTTTCAATATGAAGTTAAACTGGCAGCATATCACTGTCATATTGTTTTTCTAATGTCGGCAATATTGTCTTCCCTGCAGGCACAAACTAAAACTCGCCACAAGGTCATGGGTGTGCTCGACATCTATGGCTTTGAGATATTTGAGGTAAGGCAAATGGCACATCAAACCTTGTTGTGATAAGTCACAAGGACAAAGGCTGACCACCCAAACATTTTATTGCATTTAAAAGGATTTTGCCCAAGGCTGTTTGCGTGCCTGTTTTGGTACCTGCGAGGAGCTTATCAACAGAACTGAGGGCTGATAAAACCACATTCATATCAGATTAGTTCAGCTTTATTGCTCCCGGGGTGAAAAAAAAAAAATAAAAAATAAAAAAATATATATATATATATTTGTGGGAAGGAGATTTCAGCACTAAAATCAGCATTTCACAGTCAAAAAATGGCCACAATATGACGGCAATGCTGCATACACAGGAAAGGTATATCACCACACATCATACACATGTTACGCCTACACTGTCCTACACTGTATACTGAGATATTTACACAGTAAATTGTAATCTCTTTGATACCTCAGTAACATTACACGGTGCAGTGCAGGCATTGGTCGCACGGTTCCATTATGTTAACATAGCTGAGCAGCCATTTGGGCTTTAACATGCATGTAAATAAGTACGTGCATGCAAACGCAAGCGAGAAAGAGTTTGAGTGCACTTTCTAAACTAAATGGAAACTGCTTGATGCCTCCAGTCCCCCTGCCGCTATATGTTCATGTCTTCTTCATGTGCCTGCTCAGTCATCCACACTCACTCTCAAGTCCTTCCTCTCCTCTGACTGTTGTGTTGTGTCTGGGTCTCCAGGATGGAGTAAGTAACACCTGCACCGGCCTGTGTGCTGTGCCAGTTTGCATGCTGTGATCTAAACTCCTTCGGACTTAATTCAGCTCCCTCGTGAAAGAGCACTCACGGGGCCCCCGGTGTGCAGCACAGCCACGCGGCTGAAAAGATGCCAAAGGCATCGTTTGAACCATGACGTAACACCCGCTTGCTGGTTTATTAGGTGCAGGTAGCTTAAACTAATGCAGTAATACAGCAGCCCTGCAGTGATCCTTACGATTATGAGGAGCGTCCCTTTATGTTCATCTCTCAGAGAGGCGTTTGAGGTCTCCTTTGAGGTTGTAATTTGTAGCTCTGTTAAACTGGGTTGCAATATACTACTAATATTTTGTCCACCCCATTTACATAAAATTAATAATCTAAATACTGTTTTAAAAGGAATAAGATAATTGCACTGCTCTTGTAGCAAACTGCATTAGTTTTAGCAAAGTATGAAATAAGCTAGCAACTACACGTGTTGCTGCTGTGTTGAATGTCCGCGGTTAGAAATATTAGATAAAACTTAGTTGAAAGTTGCCTGTTAAGCAGCAAAGAGAGAGCTGGACGGCCTGTTTTGTCTTCCACCCAGTTCTTATGCTAAGCTAACGGTAGCTTCGTATTTACTCCACAGGCATGTACAGTGCCTGACTCTGCTATGACAGTACAGACTTTAGTTTACTATGATGAGATGAGTGAATGGCAGTTTAAAGATCTTGAATCAGTGCCATAATTCACATAGTAAAAAATATGTAGAAAGGTGAATCTACGTCCCTTAAACGATAAGACCACTGTACTTTTCTCCTTGGAAGTATAGTTAGATTTAACTTGTTACAGGTAATATTAAATGCAAGGACTTTCCTCTACCTTGAGGCGTGTGAATCGGCGCCTCTGAGAAATGAGACCATTAACTTCAAACACGGTCTTTAAAATGGTTCTTTTCTCGAGCTGCTACAAACCGCTTGTCATAAAACAGCACAGTTGCAGCTGAAATATTTTAAATTACAGTACAAGTCTGTCATATTTCAGCCTGATGCCTGCTGCCACTCGGGTACATGCTATGGAGAGTGTGTGTGTGTGTGTGTGTGTGCGCGCGCAGTGGTGAAGACAACCTTTTTGGTTTCTCGGTGAAAGGAAGTCTGAACACTAACAATGGATCCCCTCGAGGCTACGTGCTCTGTTTCCTTGTCACTGAGAAACCTGGTCGTGTCCTTCACTCTGAGACTAAACACGCTTCCCTAACCGCTGCTGTGTCTTTAGCAAATGAATGTTAACCTAACCCAGCACACATCAGGCCACCTGCCAAGAGGCATGACTCACCGCTCAGTGGTCATAATTGACAAAGATAATAATCTAGAAATGTGGAGCATAAAAATGGTTGAGGCTTTTGAATTGGTTAACACTCCATCAATGTTTAATGAGACCTATGACAGTTTACAGAGGCTTGTTCCGAGAAGAGTTTGTCATCATCAAGTTACACAAGTAAGATTTACTGGCACCGGTTCACTGTCCTAGATATTTAGTTTAAAGATTGTTGTCAAATTGATGAGGGAATGAATAGTTGAGCAGGTGAAATGAGCTGCAGGTCATAGTTTATTCAGGTGGATTATTACCAGGATTATATGAGATGCTCAGATCAACTTTTTTATTCCTGCTCCAGATCTGAGACCTTATTTCAATTCCTGGAACCTTCTGAGCCCCAGCAAAACTAGTCTAAACACACAGCAAAAGCTGGCAAATTGGTGAATTTTGGCAGAGGAGAAACAATACAGTCTGAGCTTAAATGAGCTTTGAGAAATGAGAGAATGAAGCAGGAAATGTCAGTGTGAAGAACAACACTGATAAAGAGTTTCCTGACCGTAGCGGTTTGAGAAAACAGCAGAAATAACAAGAACCTGGGTCAGAAATTTAACAGTTGATGAAAATGTCTACTTTCCCCTTTTTACAAAGTAAATAAATAAATAACTACTGACGATAGCATGGAGCAGCAGTAGGTTTACATTAAGACAATGACTGGGACTAATAGTGTGTTTTTTCTTGTGTCGCCGCTCCTGCAGGACAACAGCTTTGAGCAGTTCATCATCAACTACTGCAACGAGAAGCTGCAGCAGATCTTCATCGAGCTGACCCTGCGCGAGGAGCAGGAGGAGTACGTCAGAGAGGTGGGGTCACACACACACACACACACACACACACACACACTCACTCACACTGCTAATGGACACTTGGATAAATTACCCATCAAGCCCAGCATGTAGCCCGGGAAACACTCTCTCACCTGCAACTGTACGTCTACATCACTCAGCATGTCAACACTCGGTTTGTTGGGTCAACTGTTCATTAGCGCCGCCCCCTGCAGCATGATCCCAACCTGGTCATGTCACTCATCTGTTTAACCTCTGGTGCTTTTTTTTTTCCTTTTTTTTTCTTTTTCTTTCGGTAAATCTGCATTCCTACCCTTGACCCCCCAAACTCATTTCTACTTCATTTATGTCCCCTATCCCGTCTCTGTCGTCCATCACACTCCCAGTTCATTCTCCCCGCCTGTCCTCTGTCGAGTCTCGGGGATGGAAGTGATCCCTCACTCCAGCGAGAGTAAACACTCCCTGTTGTGGGCCTTTAAGTTCTATTTGTTTTCAAAGCTCCATGTATGCGAGTGCTGCAGTGGTGACCCCCACACCCCTTCCCCACTAAACACCACCACCAATGATATTCCACCCTTGGCCTCCCTCCAGTATACTGCATGGGAAAATACCACAGCGCTGGAGAAAGGAGGGAGGGCCACCAATCAGGAGTTCGGGCCAGTCACCCGTCACTTTGAGCCACACCATCCCTGCACCCTCCCCCTCAAAATATCTGTCACATTGCTTACATCAAGCCGAGCTATGTTCCCGACCCATTAGCAGCTGCGAATTAGATGGCGGTGAAGTGGGTTCTTCAAGGGACAGTGGTCTTTATTAGAGGGCAAGATTGGAAAACGTTTTCCTTCTCCTCTTTGGGTTTTGTGCTCAGATGTGAGGAGCCTGAGAGTGAAACAAGAAGGAGAAGCCTGTTGAACATAACACAAATGTGGATATGAAGATTGATTTCCCAGCATTTAGATTGTTGTTTATCATTTGTAAGAAATGCACTCAACTCATGATTACAGCTTAAACAAGGAATAAGTTGTGTCTTGTTAATGGGTGTAGCTTTTGTAATGTTTTTTTCTCCCCCCGAGAACATTTGTTCTCATTAAGCCCGATTTCCTCAAGTAAATGTTAAGTGTTAGTGATATTAATGTGTCTAGACTGCTCTTTGTAATGGTGTGAAACCCCTGAGGTTTTGGGATAGTGCTGGAGATGCATTTGAGGTGCACACACTGACACGCTGTCCAGTCACCCAGCCCAGAATGAACAGATCGTTTGTCTTTGCCTCACTGGCATGATTGTTTGCAACATGTAGCTTTTTTTTTTGTTTTCTTTCATTCATCATGGGTGGAGTAACTGTCCATCACCGATTCTTCATTATTATTAATTCAATGTAATGGCTTGTTTACTCCTGGAGCTTTGATTTTTAAAGCTCGAGGCAGAGATGCTGTTGCCTGGAGGAGATTATGTTAGTGTACAACAAGAAAGGATCGCCCAGACTTGGATGAACCCTGCTACCCAGCTATGGAACAACTGTTTTTGACTACCACCAGTTGTTGCTTATTTATGTGGGCTATGTTTGGCATCACACTTTCACAATGGTAGAGGTTTAATAAAATTGAAAGGCAGGCAAGCTGTGTTTTGTGCCTCTTGTGCTTCATCTAATGTGGCCTGTAGTACTTGACTCTGCTCAGAGTTGCGTTGAAACGCAGGCAGGCTCAAGAGCGTCAGTCCATCAACCACTTAATTCTGTGAAAGTCCCGCTGGTGTGGAAAAGATGCGGTGATAGAGAAGAAAACTGTTCTTTTCTCCTCCATTGTCTGTTTGACATTTATTTCTTTTGTTACAGGGCATCGAGTGGACCAACATTGAATATTTCAACAATGCTATTATCTGCGACCTCATTGAGAATGTAAGTCAGCCTCCCAGTTGTCGTAGACTCCACAGACCACTTCAGGCTGAATCCACATTCAGGCCACACTGTTTTTGTTGAAATGTTCTGCTTTCTGTTTGAAATACCACAAAACAATAGCCTGAGGGCAATAACAAACAGTAATACCAAGTATAACTCTGAGTATTAATTTATACCAAATTTTTCTGTCCACCGATGACCAGCACCAAAATGGTATCTTGGCCATGTTGGACGAGGAGTGCCTGAGGCCGGGAACAGTCACAGATGAGACCTTCCTGGATAAACTGAACACCGTCTGTGCTGAACACCAGCACTTTGAGAGTCGCCTCAGCAAGAATTCAAAGTTCCTCACCGACCACAGCCTGCCACACAACTGCTTCCGCATCCAGCACTATGCTGGCAAGGTACTGGATATCAGTCTGTGTACAGAAAGTAAAGAGATCAATGCAAGATTATAGCAAACAATGCAATGCCATCAATGGAATGCACTTACTAATGCTGTCACATAATAATATATCAATTTATACATCTGGTTAGATAATTATATTCTTGATGAACACTCAATATGTCATTATATTAAAAAAGTGATATAACGTACCAGGGAAAGCGTTTTTTTTCAGCTGTGTCTCTTTGTGTGATGAGATAAAATACATTTTAGTCATTTCACTTTTTCCTGTTCATATTAAGGTGCTGTACCGTGCCGAGGGCTTTGTGGACAAGAACAACGACCTGTTATACCGGGACCTGTCGCAGGCCATGTACAAGGCCAACCACAGCCTCATCAAACAGCTGTTCCCTGAGGGCAACCCAGCCAAAGTCAACCTGAAGAGACCACCGACTGCTGGATTCCAGTTCAAAGCTTCTGTGGGCACGCTGATGAAGAACCTGCAGACCAAGAACCCAAACTACATCCGGTAAAATCCTGTTATTTATACACAGAGTAAATCAGTTATTATTCTTTATAATAAAAAGGTCAAAATAAATTATCACTCACGAACGACCTCTCCCCTCCACTCTCCACTGTCTTCCCAGGTGCATCAAGCCCAATGACAAGAAGGCATCCCACATCTTCACTGAGTCTCTGGTCCGCCACCAGGTCCGCTACCTGGGCCTGATGGAGAACGTCCGTGTGCGAAGAGCCGGCTACGCCTTCCGCCAGGCCTACGAGCCATGCCTGGAGCGCTACAAAATGCTCTGCAAAAGGACCTGGCCCCACTGGAGAGGACCCGCCAGGTAATGGTTGTGTCAACTCTGAAGCGGCAACTAATTGCGGGGCAGGTGAGGGACTGGGGGTCTTGTCACTGGAAGGATGCCAAAACAAATCCCTCCGAGAAAAATGTGAGCGCAGAAAGCGAGAAACCGCTCTCAGGTGTCTTTAACTAAGGCACTGAACCTCAGACTACTCCCAGCGGAGCGCCTGTGACCAGCACTAATAGACTGCAGTGGCAGTGGTCAGCCCCCAGGTGTGATTGTGTGGAGCTGTGTGAGTGTGCAGCTGGTTGTTGCTGGAGAAGGGCTCAGAGGACTCTCCCTGGATAAACAAGAGGTTGAAAGGGGGGAAAATAATAGGCTGAACTTAACCCAACATAGTGACATATTAAAGCCTAAGATAAATGTAGTTGAACATTAGTGGCGGCCTTTCTCGTGACTATTATTATCCACCTTCATTATTAAAAACAGTACACACATGATGCACAGTTTCAAGTATCTGCACACTCCACATGAAACTCCTTTTCATGTCCTTTCAAAAAACTAACAGCAGCCATCTCACACGCACACATGGTTGTTCACCGTGGAGTAGAAATGAACCATTGCCTCTCTGAAAGCACAACATGTTGAGACGTTTCATCCTTATCTCTCCCCTCTGTTCCATATCAGTCAGACTTGCATGTTTCATCCTCTGTGCTGGTAAAAAGCACTGATTCCTATCTACTCCACCACACGTTGGCATCTTAATGTTCGGTCATCCCTCAGTGCCTTTGTGCGGTTTCCTTATTTCCTCCCTCCACATGTTTCTCCAGATTTGTTCCTCCTTTAATCATTCTTTTCTCTCTGTTTCTCAAACTCTCTCCGAAGCCTTCACAGCACTTCCATACTTTAGCTCTCATGTTGTTTATGGCCACTCAAAGTGGCCAGCATGCTTTGAGTGACCCGTCTGACCCTTATGGCTTCCCACAGGGAGGGAGTGGAGGTGCTGATGGCCGACCTCCAGGTCCCAGCAGAAGAGTTCTCCTATGGCCGCTCCAAGATCTTCATCAGGAACCCAAGAACGGTAAAAAATGTAGATAAAGCTGCCTTGCATCCCTGAAATATTTTTTTTTCTCCTTCAGCCAGTTTTGACATCTGCTGTGTGCTCCTGTAGATTAAGCTCTGTTTGAACGTCTAAATGTTGACTCCAGCCTGCTCAGCTGCCCTGTTTTCTCACAGTAAGATGTTTGTAAAGCAGGGTGGGCTGCACTCGGAGCCCCCACCTCAGCAATTAGCATGGAACCGCTGCTCTGAAAACATATGGTTTCACTTAGGCATCCCATCTAACGTGGGAAATGAGCTTCTTTACTCGCCACTCGTAGGCTCTTCAACTGCTCATGCCTGCAGCGTTTGAATGGACTTTCTCCCCACCCAGCAAACAAAGCTTGGAATAACATGATCTCATACAGGGAGATTTTTTTCTCATATAATTGCTTTTTCTATCTGATCAACTTATCTCCCTTATACATCTACAGCTGCAAAATGCCTACGCGGAGTCTACTTTAGTGGATTTTAATCCATGTTTTCAGACTTCTTTTGGCTGTTAATCCAATGCAGCTGTGCCTGTACTTGTTTAATTGTTGTCAAGCAAAAAGAGAAAAAAGAAAACGTTTACCTGCATCATTTATTTAATCATTAATTCGTAAAGCTCTTTGAACCTATCTAGCA
>JAVQJZ010065147.1:0-12226 GCA_036025355.1 Leiopotherapon unicolor | reverse complement strand
AATAATCAATTAACCATAAAACAATTATCTGGTTAATTAATAATTAAAGTAATTGCTCACAGCCCCAATCTGTCACTGTACTAGTAGTATTTTCTGTAAGTTAAGCATTTTTTCTTTAGAAGCTCAAGGCAAATTTACAAAAAATAATAAAACTAAAGCTCTCTATTTGTTCCACTAAAATGTCCGGCAACACACCTACTTATTCATGTCCTAATCTGTTGAAGTATGACCACAAATAAAGTCATAAATGGAGGTTAAAGTCAAAGTCCAACTCACTGACAGGCAATAAGTCACATGGATGAACTTTAACCTTCGGACTACTGTCATTCAGTCTTAACAGTCCCTCCCACTGTCTCTATCTCAGAGCTTGTAAAAGGTGTGTGTGTGTTGCTGAACAATGTTTTCTTTTCCATAGCACAATTTATGTTCAGTTATTCTATAACAGACCCACAGCAAACGTATGCAGGTGTTTCAGCTCAGTCTGTCCACTTTCATAATGTTACTCAGGCCTCAGCCATCTGGCCAAACATCTATCTCGCACAAGCGGTTGTCAACAGCGGCAAAGCCCCCCTGTTGCTCCCCACCACCACTAAAACTAATGCTACCACATGCCCTTCAAATCACACACACACATACACACACACACACACAGCAAGTACTGACAAAGCTACAACAGCCAGCAGCCGTCACCTCACTGCACAGGCATGAAGTTAACTACACCAATGATTAACAACAATCCAATTCATTTCTTTTAAAGAGCTGTCAATGAATCTTTTACACAAGACATTGTTATTTGTTGTGCTATAGCTATGAATGCAGCATTTTTTTAAACGAATACAATTTTTTAGGCATCATCAGAGAAGTTATTGCATGACGTGTTGGTAGAGATGCTACTAAAACGTGTATTTGCAGAGTAAGCAAACGCCGGAATGTCATGACACAAAGTGCTTTATATAAACCAACCAGCAGGTAAGCCACAGTGTACACACTGGTGCCGGCGTTGTGCAAACAGTGCTCTCATTTTTTGATCGATTAGTTGCAGATGGAAGCGTGAATTGTCCATCAGGCACTGACCTGGGCGAAGCAAAGAGCCACCGCGTACGGGTAGTGGTACTGAGGGATGAAGATACTGGCCACAAAGTTTCGCAGTTTGTCCGCCAGGCCGTGTACGACCACGACCGCCACGCAGATGGTGGGAACCAGGGCCTTCAGGGTGTGGTTCGACGAGAGGCTCTTCATCACCGAGGCACAGCGTCCCCTCCGCCACCTGCCTGAGCTGAGCACAGGAGCGGACATGAATCACGCCATTTCCCCTGACATTTTATGTCCAGATTACTCAGCCGTGAATGTCATTATTAGTTTGAATGGCAATAGATGATGAGGAAACCAAACTGAGACAAGACCTGCTTTCCCTCCAGAGAAAAAATCAGCAGCTTACACTTGAATTAATGTTTGACCCCATTTTTTTTTTTACTGAGCTTAATGTTTTGTAACTCTCACTGAAAGGAGAAGTTGGCTTTGTTTGGCCGACAGATAACATCTTAAAAGCAGCTATCAGGAATGACAGGTTTACATCTGTTGCGATACACCTAAGGCCAATATGCTGTTTGTATGTTCCAAGATTGACAGACATAACAGAAAAGCCAGTGGGATTACCTTTTACCTACAAGACATGCTGTCATTCTGTGCAGGGGCCTCTGCTGGGAGCGCAGGGATCCGCTGTCTGGAGTGTGTGGGGAGAAGAGAAATGAATGATTGTAACGATATAAACTAATAAGGCAACAAATAGGTCCTCCAAAGTACAACAGACAGAAGCACTGGTTTAACCATTAGCTGTTATAACACCTTCATGTGGTATCACTATGCTTTAATGGTTTTTACAAGTGACCTCAAACTATTACTATTACTACTATTACTATTGTTATATTTTTTTATAAATGTAACTCCTACAAATTGACAGTGTTTTTTGTATTTACAGTGTACTACTGCAATAAGTACTGATGCACACATGTAAGCAATGTGGGAGATTCTGCAGGTATTTTATCTATTCTGATTTTTACAGAGTACACCATGAGTGACCTTCTGAGAAACAGTGCAGTGTTTGAGAGGAATTTAAAGAGAACTTTAGTCATTTTAACAACCAGGTACTTTCTTATGCTTAACCATGATTAAGAGCTCCACATGAGTCACAAGCGAGTGGCGGCTATGGCTGTTTTGCATGTAACTGCTATTAAAGCACAGTAAACAGATGTTTTCTTTAGATACTGCTGCTACCATTCGGTGGGGGTTGGACCCTGGCTGATTTTGTTGGAAGGAGTGATGCAATGACCTACAGCTTGTCATATCATATCTTAATATTGATACCATACAGGGACTCTAGAATAAGGTTTTTTTCCTGTGACTGTGGTGTTTGTGTCTGTTGGAGAAAGTCAAAGAAATTCTGTTCCTTACACATGTGACCAGCATGCTTCTTCTTATTAGACTTGTTTGTGACAACTGTGCAATTACATTTATCTTATGATATGACATGGGAACACTATGACCTTCTATGGGCAATGACAACATATGGTTTTGACGCCAGCTAAGAACAGTGTCTGTCCCTGTCTGTTTGTGAAGCTGTACAAAAGGGGGTTGCTCAAGGGAAACCTTGGGCACTCCTGCATAGACTCTTGTCTGTGTGTGACTGCTTCTTCTTGCAAGAATAAAGCACCAGAGTGAACTTCAGTCGATTTGCTTGTTTTGATTCTAACAGTGTCCTTCAGTCTTAATGACATACAATAAATCACTTCCTGTCACTGCCTGATCATTTAAAATGTATCTTCTTTGTCTTTGTCTTCCTTAACAAACACAAACCTGGATGGCCTTTGCATAGAACCAACTTTGACACACGGTTGATTTATAACATGTTTTTGTTCACACATGTAATTATTCAGGAACTAGGCAGTTTTCATATCCTCTTTTTGTTGTTCAGGTGCCTCCTGTGTTGGTCAGAGGTGTGCAGCAATATTGTAATACATTACAGAATATTGTAACGCCCTCCAACTCATCTCTTCCCCGGTGAAGCATAACTCTTCCTCTAAAACTTCTAGCTTTGTTGCTGATGTACACTGCAGTAATAACAGAACAGACACCCAGCAGGTAAAGAGCACCCACAGTATGAGATCAACCACCCAAATGTCCCAGCTTTGCATGCAAGTATCAGCACAGATACACAGTCAGTGCATGTACAGTAACTATGGATTAACTTGCCTGGGTTTACACCTCTGTTACTGACTGCTTCACCTCTTGCCTAATCTGCAACCTGCTGTCAATGTGCAACTGCAACAACCGCATTTCCCCTCTGAGGATCAATAATTATCTACTCCTTTATTCTCTATTTTAGTGAGCTAAAACACATTGATTCAGGACATCTGTGCTTTTAAAATCATCTCCATCTGTTTTTGCATGCTAAGATAAAGGCACGGAAATGAAGAATGGATTATGGACATCTTTTTTTTTTAACTAAGAGTCTGTGTTCATTGCTGGTAAAATAATAATCTAATTTATGTAAAAAAATAAGCGTCATGGATTCTATTTTAAGGATAGAAAGAGCTCAGGCTAACACATAAAGTTGGAGAGTAGTGGCTTATGTGACATTTACATGGGTTTCATTTCAAGTGCGGCTCAGTGCTGCTTTAAAAAAGGAACACATCTGTTCCCTTGCTGCAGCCTGCGAGTTCTTCAATCTTCACATTTTGTCGGACAGAAGCAGGAAAACGTGCGGGAAAACCGCGAGAGAGACTTCACTCACCATCTGATGTCCTTCATGAAGCCGGGCTCCCTGCGGATCTCACCACCAGTGATAGGAATTAAAATCCAAATGATGAGACCTGCAGTAATGTGAGTCCTGCTCTTAATAAACGCGCCTGTGAGCGGCCATGCTGCTGTCTGCCTGCGATCATTCACCTCATTTGTTTTTCACCACTTTGACCAGATGGACTTTGGCCCTGCCCTGTTTGTCTTCCTGTAATTAAAGAAGCAATCTAGCAGGACAGTTATTTAAAAAAAAAAAAAAAGTCTGTTCCTCAGACAACATCTGCAGCATCCATTAAGACCCCTGTTTGATCACCATTTTTTTCTTTTTTTACAACATGATGGTGGGATGTGTAAGATTTATCAGCCTCATGAGGTGAATCTGTTACAGTGTTAACCAAAATGTATTGATTTAATATATTTTTTTTTAATAATTGTATTGATATATCTTATAGCTGATGAGAGAGCAAGACCCCCTGCTCTCTGTTTCTGCTCCCATTGTCACCTGTTTGTGACATTCCTGACAGACCCCCCCCCCCCTCCCCTTCGCCTCTGCCTGGGTCCTCTGTGGAAGCACAGACCACCACAGGACATCATAGAGTCATCATAGATGATAGATAGAGTCCCTGAGCCACACAGCTGCATGAGTGAGGGGTCTGCCTGAGCAAACACACTCATCACACTGAGAGGAGAAGTCTGGAGGTTCAGGCAAACACTGTGGGGGGTGGGTGGGAGGGGGGTTCTGATTGACCCTCTGACGAGGCTGCAGCAGGGCTTTCTCTCACGAAAACACAATAAAGAGGAGGATGGTGGCTGATCATGTGTGAGCTTGTTACGTGTAATGTAATGTGATGTGTGTATATACGTATGCAACACTGATCCGTGCCCATCAATATGTGCATTATTCTCTGACCTCTCAGAGCAAACACCAGGTTGTTTGTAATAGACTCGCTCAGACGCACGACAGGGGGCAGTCATACTCTGTTTTGAGGTTGGTGAACACACAACCCTCTCTCACAAAGCTTTGGATGCATATTTGGAGGTTTAACAAGTATTCAATAAATAATTCAATAACAATAATTTCCTCAGTTTCACTAGTTATAGTTCTTCCCTCTACTCTGTAAGATTCTCTCCTGATATCATTACTGTGTGGATGCTGAATATAGAATCCATATTCCTTTTTTACATGTCAAATCAGCAGTCAGTCAAATCAGGTGGGTGTTGCCAAAGCTGCTGTCTTTTTACTACAAATTTTTCTTGCTCTCTTTTGTTTCCTTTGTTCTGCTGCAGTAAAGCGACAGAGAGAAACTCAGGAAATGTCAGAGCCAGAATCAGAATCAGCTTTACTGGCCAAGAATTTGTCCACACAGAGGGAAGTTGACTCGTCTTCCATTGTTCTGAAAGTCTTTACACATAGCTCAAGAAGCAATTTAAAGGAAGATATAAAGAGCATACAGCTAAAAGCAAGGAAAACACATCTGAACAAAGTAAAGACACTAAAAACACTAGATCACTAAATAAAAGCACTTAAAAGTAACAATGACCTGTGTAGATCTTGGAAAGCTGTGTTCACTCGGTTAAAAAGAACTTGTTCATCTTCTCTGCTGGCTGGAGAGACATTGAAAAACAAAATCCCAGCTGTCACAGCTAATCCAGCGCTCTTGCACAGTTCCTCCTGCCAACTTCTTCTGTAAGTCCCATAAAGAACTACTCTCTTCCAAATAAGATCTTTCCAGTTGAGTAAAAAGCATAGGAAGAAGTTAATGTTCAGATCAGTTTCTGACGTAGTTCTGAATGCAGGACTTGTAAGCGTATTTTTATATTGTTGTATTAGTCATATTTACTAAAAGATGCACATATTTCTACCACCACTTCCCCATTCATTCTACTTGGCTACCTTTTTTTGTGTTGTTACATCGCTTACATTTGTCATTTATACGTGACTGATTAACTGTAGCAACACCACAACTGATACCGTGATGGTGAGAGATGCATTGAATCATGGGACAAAAAACAGCAGTGATGAGTTTAATCTTTTTTTTTTTTTTAAACTGACATATGATCGTACGTATAAAAGCTTATTCGCGCTGGAGGCTGGAGTCAAGAACCTACATCCCAAAAGAGATCAAACCAGGACAGAGACAGTGGATGATGGGGAGTCAAGAGGGAGCAGAGAGGAAAATGGGGTGTAACGGGGGAGGTGGTAGTGGCTTGGGAGGAGGGAAAGAGGCCGTGAACAATGAGTGATGTGAAGGTGGAGGAGCGGCGAAGAAAGGGCTGAGAGTGGCAACTGAGGGGCACGGCGAAACATACAGTAAGATTCAAAACTTCAATAATGTAGAATGAGGATCAGTGCGGAGGAAGTCTGTGATAGCGTACACACTTAACAGATTGATATCAGTAATATCTTATTTACTGTATTAATATAGTTGCTTAGTTACTGTATTTAATGTACGGTATAATTTTTTTTATTATGTTGCTGAGACAGTAGTACATTGTTTTTGGTGTGTGGATGTGTCTTTTGCGAGTTTGTGGGGCCACAGGATGACATGTCAGTTCTGCAATTTCACCTTCTTTACCACTTCTGTGTGGACAATTTCAGATTAAAAGCAGGCTATGTCGATTCAGTGTATTAATGAGGCAGTTCCAAAATTACTTTTTGCCCTAAGGTTTACAAACATTATACCCTTATGCCTTTAATATTCTTTCTTTATCTAAATATCTAAATAGTCCCTGATCTTTGAGGCCTTGTCCTGACCAAAAGTACAGTGTACATAGCAACTATTGGGAGTTAATTTGGGTGAAGTAGGACTCCTATCCAGGTCTCTCCTCCGTCACCTGTCACAGCCAGCTACCATGTGGCCCTCTAGAGCACTTAACTGTTACTGTGTTTCCAAGACCACCAGCTAAATTAAGGGCAAGGCTGAGGCACGGCTGAGTAAGAGTCACAGCAACAACAAATAGTGCATAGTGGGTTTTTTCAAATCTTTTCATCTTGTTACTTCCTGTTGGGCATTTCGAGAGTAGGTATTTGATTTTTTTTTACATAATCTCTTTTGTTTCTTGGTCTAGCATGTTCTTCTAATGAAGGGCTGGTGGGAACAGCTGATGCATCTGCCAAATGACTTAAACGAGATGGGCGTAGTACTGTCCAGGTAAAGAGTTCTACTATTTTTGTGGATTTTTTTTTACTTGTAAAAAATCGAATACAGTGCTTTGGAGTCACCATGCATCAGTTTTGTGTTGATTCTCCTGTAATGTTGCTGTGTTACTGTCTTGAGATTGCACTTCTCTGTGTGTACTTGTCTATGTGTTCGTGTCAGAGTGAATAACAGTTGTAGAGCGGCCTCCAGAGAGCCTGTCAACACATCCCAAACAGTGAGCAGCATCTGTGACCGAGAGGTCAATAGTACAGACAGTGACCATTCCTCCATCATACCTATTGGGAACAAAGGTAGAGGGTGTATTTTTACTTCTAACTCTCTCTGTCTTTGCACACAAAAATATTCATGCACGCACAACTACACACACATTCTGCACGCTTTCTTCTTGCCTGCGAGCAGTGTGTGAGCCAGAGGAGGTGCTGGTGCCTGCTCTTCCAGAAACAGCCTGTGTGGAGCGCGGCTACATCACCCCACAGCAAGTGTACAACCTGCTGAACGCAGAGGAGGGCCAGCCCGCTTTGTATGATCCTTACTACATTCTCATCTTGGACTGTCGCAGTGCAGACAGGTTGGTTGCTGCTCTGATACATCGCGGTGCAGATGTGCTGACATGATGTATATACTATGCTCTGTAAGGTCTCATAAAGTACCAGCTTTGAATCTGATCCAACTGGCTGTTTTAGGGGATATTTTTGTCATTTAAATGAGAGATTTGGTGATATTCTTGTGAACAAATATTAAGTTTAAAACCAACAATCTATATACATCACTGTCCATACATTTCTGCAAATTATGATATGTGTATTTAGGTACAAGGAAAGTCACGTGGTGACAGCGCGGGCCGCTGTAACGGTGATCCACCCTGAGCTGGGCTGTCTGATCAGCTGTATAGAGCTGCAGAAGTACTCCATAATACTGCTGTATGCAGAGGAAGGATGCAGCCCAGGTCAGCAACCCACATCCAGCATACACACAGGATACACACAGATACACTCATGAACTCTTGCAAACAGACTTACATACGAGCACAACATCCATAATAACGAATCCAATGTAATTGTATTTTTTAGCTATGTTAGCAGCACAGCTCTATGCATGGTGCTCTTAACTTTCTCAACTCTGAGTCTTGTTGAAATCCATCTGGCTGTCTGATTGTGCTTGTTTCTTCTCTGTCTGTGTTCTGTCACTGTGATTGTTTGTGTGTGTCTCTGCTTATTTCAGTGGGCAGCGTGAAGGCCAGGGCAGACTCCCCAGACCTCCAGCGCTGTTTCTTCCAGCTCAGTGGTTTGGGAATGGACCCTGTTATCCTGCTGGGGGGGTTCTCAGCCTTCCATGCCCTTTACCCTTTCCTCTGCACACCACGTATGGTCTTGCTGGAACCTGAGCGGCACACCCTCACCATCTACCCCTCAGAGATCCTGGAGGGAGCCCTCTACCAGGGCTCTGTCTCCCAGGCCTCTGACTACCGCATCATCAAGAACCTGAACATCACACACGTGGTCAATGCCACTGCCAACTGCCCTGATGCTTTCCCCAACACGCTGTGCTACCTGCGGCTGCGTTTGAGTGATGACGCCCAGCAGGACCTTGTGGAGGCACTGCCGCTGGCATCCAGCTTCATAAACGCGGCGCTGAAGGCTGAGCCCGCCGGCCGTGTCCTGGTCCACTGCAGTCTGGGCAGGAGTCGCAGCTCTGCCCTGACGCTGGCCTTCCTCATGCAGCACCGACGCTGGTCGCTGCTCCACGCCCTGCGCTGGCTGAAGGAGAGGAGGGCATGCACGGCACCCAACGTGAACTTCCTGCGTCAGCTGCTGACCTATGAGGAGCAGCTGTTTGGGACCAGACTCACCTCCCTGGATGACATCCGCCGATGACTGGAGTGAGAACAGGAACAGGAAGGAGGATACATTTGGATTTTTTTTTCCCTCAACAGTTCACATCACAGAGATTGTATAAAAATATTTTTTGTCTACAGTTCACATTGAGAAAAAAATGTCAAATAAGCTGAGACTGAACCAACAGATGTGGATTTTGTACACCTGGAAAGACTTTTATGGACTGCGTAGGAATATTTTCCCCCTGAAGTTTGACATTTATCTTCATCCCCGGCACCGTGTTTCTTGTGCTATGCCTCAATAACAACAATAATCATACAGATGTTTAATTCTGTGAGCTCTGTATGACTCGGTATAATATAATCTCTGTTATGGCATTTTGTTTGGTGATAGTTTTTTAGAGCATTAATAAAGTATATTTATAACATTTTACATTAGGAAGGTTTCTTTTCTTCACTTGTCTTCCTCAGGGTGAGAATATTCTGATTGTCCTGCAGACTATTAATGGTGTGCATGTGGAGAAGTATTGCAAACTGACTGGAGGCTTGCACACAGCCAGTGTTTATCACAGACACACACACATGTGGGAGTGTTTACATAAGGCATTTAGGGAGTTGAGTTTTGTTGCATGAGGCATTTGAAATACAGCAGCTTTCTGCTCTTTCTCTCTGTATCTCTCTCTCTCACACACACACACACACACACACACACTCTTAGCTCCACCCTGTTGAACTCAGTAGCATGCAGCAGCAGGAATTCCCTCCCTCCAGTCACACACTTTTTAGTGAGGAGGCAGGAATTTTCTGGAATGTGGAAGAAATGGGAAGAGTGCAATTGCAGGTGAAAAATACTGTTTGTTTGCCCGAGTTAAACACACACACACACACATACAAACACACACAAATAAAGAGTGTGAATTGGGCCACTAAACCAATGGGTGCACATTCCTCGACCAAGCTTGATGTCAGTGAGAAATATACAGTATACTGAATATTTCTGCCAGACGAAAAAAAAGTGCATTTGATTTTCAATCTCAACACATTGCATATGGGTAATTATGGCTGACGTAAGCACGTGTTTTTACATTAAAACTTCACCAAAAATACCCCCCCCCCCTTCTCTCTACACACGCCTGTCAGACGCCTCCCCTCAGCCATTTACAAACGACAGCCCACCGGGAGGCTGCATGCATGTGAGAATCTGCACGTAGCATTCAGGCTTTTTCAAGAGATCCAGCCCCAAAGCAGCAGATGGCCAACAGTGATCCGAAACACCACACAGATAGATAGATAGACGGACAGATAGATAGATAGAAAGATAGATAGATAGATAGAGAGGCAGGACGAGAAGCAGCAGCAGTGTCCATCTTCCTCTCCCGGCTGAGACCTGGGGACACTGATTTTTTGCCACAGGATGCTCTCGTTAAGGTAAATATTGACTCCGAAATCGGATAATGCGGCAAAATGTAGTTTATGTGTCAACTTTACACCCATTTTCAGACATCTCTCGTCCTAATTTATAGTTTTATTGTGTTTTTTTTTTACAGTGTTTTCAATCCGCAGTTAGACTAACCGTTAAATAAAGTTCCGTGAACGTCTCATTAGCTTTAACTTCGGTTAGCTAGCTGAAGCAGCGAGCTAACCTGGGCTGGAAGAAGGAAAAAAAACCTTTTTACACTCTCGGTGACAGCAAAAAAAGGTGACACGGTTCAGAACACATACAAGGGAGCGGAATAAGATAAGGGTAGGCAATATAAGCTGAAATTTGCGACCAAAATTGAGTTTCCTCCTGTGAAATTAGCATAAACGATGTGGCATTCCAGTGCAGCGCAGCGTGGGATGCTGCAGCTTTCACCCTGCTCCACATGAATTATTAAAACTAAATTATAATAATAAATTCATAATATACACGCGTTTTATGCGCATTTTAATGCGTTTTCAACATTACTGCTTGCCATATTAATCCCTGAACTGAACCCAAAGTGTGAAGCTGCTTGGGGATGAAGGCTAATATTCAGCTTAGCTCATTAGTCTGTGTGTAAACAAGCAGCGAAAGTTGCGCTTTAGAAATTAAAAGCCCCCTTCCCCCTTTTCCTCCATGGTTCCTGCTGATGGTCATTTTTTAACGGATGGTGGGGGGGTGTTAAAGACGAGTTACAGAAGGTAACTGAATCAGGGTCCACTGGGGAGGGAGAGCAGTTCCTCTCTGGAGTTTCCTCGGCGGGGAGGGGCGAAGACGTGGCAGTCCTCTTCATCCACAGCCTGCGACTCCTCTGCCTCACCGCCTGGGAAACTTGGAGGAGACAGACAGAGGAATATACTAGAAATCACAGCAGACTTCAGATTTGTTCAAAGCTGAACTGGCTGCAATGAGGCTGACAAAGTTTACTGAATATTTTCACTATAATATTTCAAATGTGCATCTTGTGAATGGGATGGTTTGTTATCCCTGAAGGCATCCACACTGTTTTGTGATGTAATGAATCAGTTTCTATAGAAAATAGCATATAATATTCATGTAAAATAGTATTTCCATCAAACAATCAGTCAGCTTTATTTATATTGCCCATTTCTGACTCAGTTTGCATTATTATTCATTAATCACTTTATATGATAGCATTGATTAATTTAGTAGTGGTCCATTGCCTGTTCATCTGTATACATTTGAAGCTAAATTTTCCAAACAAATGCTGTTGACATGTTAATGATGGGACAACCATCGGCTTATTTTTTATTGCTTCTTGTTGTATTTTGAAAAATTAAAAATCAGATGTTCATTCAGATATTTTTTGTTTTTTCAATAATAGTTTTAAAAAGTGGTCAAACTTTCTCTTTAAGAGAAAAGACTGCTTCTCCCTGCTAGTATTTCTATGTTGCCTCTGCCACTTCTCCCTCCCGCATCCATCTTATCAGTAAACGATTATCTCATCTGATTATATTTAAGTTCCACAACTACCTAGCTCCTCAGCAAAGGGTGGTGGACAGTCTTTCTTGGTAAAGTAGGAAATCGTAGAGGTGACAGGAAATTGATAAAGACCATCACAACTCTTTGTCAATTAATGTAGAATTATCTGATCTGTCTTTGCTTGTGGCAGCACTGTGATATGTCTCCTTTCCCCACAATTAGGCTGATGATGTGGAAAAAAAAAAAACATGTCTGAACAGACTGCAGTCACATTTACTCATATTTTTTTCTCCTGACCTCTAAGAACTTTCAGGCAAGTTTTATTTCAAGCTGTTTTCTATAAACTGTTTGAATGGGACATCAGGAATATTCTTGCACACGTCATGTACACGTATGCATGCACGCTAACTCACTCCCATGTGTGGCATGACACATGAATTTAAATTATGACTGTTAGACACAGCTTTAATCTTCATTACCTTCTACAACATTATAACAGGAGAGGAACAGTGCCCTGTCATTACCATAATT
>JAVQJZ010065078.1:0-11284 GCA_036025355.1 Leiopotherapon unicolor | reverse complement strand
CAATTTAGATTAGCCAATTCACCTAATGCATGTCTTTGGATGGTGGGAGGAAGCCGGAGTGCCCGGAGAGAACCCACACAGACACAGGGAGAACATGCAAACTCCACACAGAAGGGCCTGCCTCAACCGGGAGTCGAACCCAGAACCCTCTTGCTGTGAGGCGACACCACTGTGCCGCCCTAAAGAGGGAAATATTATACTTTTTACTAAACTGCTTTTATGTGACGGCTGTAGTTGATGAAGAGATTCAAACTAAGAAATACCCAATGTTTCACAAAAAAAAGAAAAGAAGGAAGAGAAAAAATAAATACAAATGAATAAATGTATGAAGTAGAACATTCACTATGAGTAACTACAACTGGAGGTAAGGGACCATGTTTGTATTTAGCGTAACCACAGCTTTTATGTGTGGTGGTTCATATACTGTGTGTGTTTAGTATCTTGCTGTGCATTGATTGAAAAAGTTACTTGTGTCCTTTATGGGTCACAGGCATAAGGGGTAGTGGGGGGGTTTCCAAACAGGATAATGACTGGCAGGCTGCTAGACTGGAAAATAAATAATCCTGATCGACACGTGACCACGTTCGGTTTATTACAAGTCGTTGATCGAGCACAGCCATTCTTTGTCCTCCATGGCTGGTTTTCCTATTCAGCTTCATGCTTTGTCGGCCAACTTTTGAAGCCATTCGATCCAAGCAACGAGACATCCATGACAGCTGCCGTGAGCAGGACGTGTAAATAATGAACAATCTGAGTCACAGGCAAGTTTCAGTCCAGTCAATACCCAGGCCAATCAATTTCCGTGGCCTTGATTGTGCTTCTGCTTGAGAAACGGTCTTATTTCCACTTAGGTCTGAGCCATTTGGAAAGGAGTACTTATTAATGCCATTTGCCTAGAAGATCTCCAATGTGCCAAGCTGAATCATTGGTGGGCATTCTTGCAAGATAAAGATATGGATCAAATCATTTCAAGTCTTGACACCAAAACTATCCTTCACCCCATCTGACATTTAACATATCTGAGCAGTATTTGCTGGGTTATTTGCAGTATTGATTAAAGCCAGAAACATCCCTCCTCTCACTCAGCACAAGATACAGGTCTGCCGCTCCCCGAAACATCCAGCAAAAGTTGTACTATTTTGTTCTACCCGATGTAGCTCTTGACAACTGTGTCTCTCCAGAGCTATACATACTGCATGAGTGAGCACAGACAGACATCTAAACATTCAACTGTCAAGTGCAATGCAATAATATTGAAAATTGGTCATTACAAAAGAGAGCGAGGGAAAAAACTAAATGTTTTAAAAAAAAAAAAAAGAGAGACAAAGAAAAAAAAATCAAAGCTGATATTTGTATAATTTCACAGTTTTGTCAAGTTCCCTACTTCCACAAACATCCCTGAATGTAATATAAAGGAATAGAAACCCCCCTCTATTTGATGTAATCAAGCGACTGCTACTAGAAATAAGCAGGACATAAAAACTCTGTGCTTTCTGATGACAGCCGGGATGATTTTCATGCGGATATGGACATTTTGGTCGCACTGCAATCACCGGCTGAAACAAAACCCATTTGAGTTTAAAAGCCTAAGTGAACATTATACGCCCCGACAGTCAGCATTCTTTATGTTCTCAGTAAGGCCTATCCACATAACGTCTCCAAAAAAATATCTTTTTCCTTCACTTTTTTTGCCACACAACTCTATCTGGTCACCCTGTAACAGAGCACATACATCTTTTTATTGTGGCTTGTGTCGTGGCTACATCTATCACCCACTTTGCAGCTATTACATGTCAAAGTGTCCTTGAGCAAGACACTGAAGCCCAAGTCGCTCCCAATGGGCAGCTGCCACCGGTGTGTGTGGGCGTGTGTGTGTGTATCAATGTGGGGAAAATTGAAAAAGCACTTTGTCATTTTATTTAGAGATGCTAGACTGTATCAGTAAAGTCCATTTACCATTCACAGTCTTTTAATTTCCCTTTTTTTAAAAAACAAAAAAAACCAAAAAAAAGAGGAACCCCACGACAATCCTGGCTGTGAGCCTGCTTTTAATTAAGTCACTGCAGAGCAGAAAGGAGGTTTTCTTACCTTTCACAATCAATACAGCGACGGCTGACAAGCTCTCCACGTCCGTGTCCACCACGCAGATATATTTGCCAGCATGGTAAAGCTGAATGTTCCTGATCATCAGATCCCCTGCTGTTCTCTACCAAGGAGGAAAGAAAGCTTTATGTAGCATGAAAAATAACAGACCTTGTGACAGCTTATTAAAGAATGTAGTGAAGCATATATAACGTGCAGTAAATAGCGGTGCCAAAAGCATTTGCAGATCCTGCAGTTATTCAGCTCGGACTTTGCACAGCAAAATGGGGCCTGTTTTTAAAGAGAGTGTTTTACACCAACCTGTACCTCTTGACAGCACATATCTCCTGACAGCTCTCGCAGTCAAAGCCTTGAAGGCAAACATAATGAAAGAATTCTGAATATTACAGAACCCCCAGTCACACTCTGCTGTCCCAGATGAGCTCAAATGAAAAGGATCAAGGCTAAAATTTGTGTGCGGCAAATTGAGTTTTTGTGTCTGGCAAGGCCTTGGCTTTTTCATTTGCTTTTTGCAAAAAGGTCATCACCATGACCTTCAAGACCTGTTGTGAGAAACCACAGAAATAAGCTATCACTGGCACGTTCCGCCGTTTGTTGCATGATTGGAGTGGAAAAAAGGGCCCCCTAGATTCTCATCTGAGAGGACACCCTAAAGCAGCGAATGGTAAATTAGTGGTGAAATCGTTCTCTTGGTATTGGCAGGGAAATGTGGAAGTAGAGCCAACGTGGTTTAATTATGGAAATTAAATTCCTTGAAGCAGCAAAGTTAAGTTGATAATCTCTTTGGACTGGGGACATTCTAGCATTTCTGGGGAAGGAGTCTCTCTTCAGATAAGAGCATTGTCAGTCAAACACGCACAGGAAGAATGGTTAATCTCCAAGGGTGTGAGGGTGTTCTGAAAGTGTTTTGTCATTTGGGGCTCTGCCATGCTTTCGTACCTTTAAAAGACACCTCTAATGATGTGTATCCCCTCTCCGTTCTAAGGAGCTCTGCAGCAGGCTGTGTCAAAGTAGGATTTGAAAAGAATTCAAGACCAGCCAAAGTATTAAAAAATAGATTACTTCAGAAGGCTGAGCTCGAGTAGGAGAAGTGTACTCAGAAAAGATGACAACCTGTCACAATGGCTGAGCAACTAACCCATTACCTACATGATGATTCTTGTGTAGGAAGTGCATTTTGACATAGCAACCGCCATGTCTCCATTCACAAAAGTACAATTGGAAGCTTAGAGGGGCTGAATGATCTACCACAGCTTATTATGCCTCCAAGGAGATGCTTTAGAATTGCAGGAAAAAAAAAAAAAAAAAGGACGGTATCACACCCTTTGCAGCAAAATTGGCCACAGTAAATCTCCCTGAGAAATACCATGATGTCAAACCACAAGCTGTCTTTTCTAACTAATGGCAGGGATGAAGTGAAGTGTGATGCGAAAAGGTGCCAACTGCCCATTCGCACGTTCTGAAGAAGTACGACTGCGGGTCACTCACCCCACCCACTAGCTCAAAGTGACCGTCTCCTTTGGCAATGAGCTGTCCGTTGAAGGCCCAGGAGAAAGAAACGTCAAGGACGGGGTCACTGGCAACCTGACAGGGTAACACGATGCTCTCGCCCACAATGATCTCCATGTCCACTGGCCCCTGGGTGATTCTGGTTGGCTCTGACCCAGCAGGAAAAAAAAAAAAGCACTGTGAGAGGGAGCCATTTCTGATGGGGCATCTGCCAATCTCACACAGAACATGAGGCATTTCATCGCGACAAGATGAGCAGTGCTTTGTTGATTTTTTTTTAAAATACAGGAGCATCAGTGACGCAACACTTCCCGATGCATGAGAACATGGTTTATAATACATCAAGTCACAGCCAGAGCGGTTTTATCTGTCTAAACGAAGGTCTCATGAAAGTCTCTGTCGCATAATGTGATAACATAAAGCCTGCCGCAACTAAAATGGCCCTAATACTCTAAGCTGACACAACTTGAATAATCTTCTGAAATCCTGATAGCAATTACAATACACTGTGGATCAGATAAAACTTGAGGGGGCACTGCTTCAAAGTCTACAATAGCAATCATTTGGTTAAGTCTGCCGTGCTTCAAAAGTCAAGATAATGAATCTGCTAGAATCAAATAAAGAAGGTTCAAGACAGAGGAGGAGGATTTACACTCTTACGTCTATCTTTATGTAACAAAAATAAGTTCTTATCAGTTCTTAAGCTGGTGATAATCAATGTCTGGGTCAAGGCTCCGTGTCGCTGACTGCATTATGGCTTTAAAAAAAACAAACAAAAACAAAAACTCCAGTCACTTATAAAAAAATGGCCTTGGCAGCTACAGCAGCAGACAACAGCATTCAGCACATTAATAAAACCAATAAGAGAACACGCAACGACTTTTCCTCTGGAAAACGCACGGCCGACAATAACAGCATCGGTAACACCTCCTCACTAACGCTTTCATTGCCTCCGCTCAGGGTACTTTCGTTTGTTGCAGCAAATTGGTTGTTTCAACTGCTTTGAGGGAAACAATGATAGAGTATTCTCCCAAACACCTTCCAAGCACATTACTGCAGCCACTGCAAATATGCAGCAAAACAAAACAAGTCAATAAAGACAAACCGCGAGACAGGGAGCTTTTTTTTTCCCCCCCAAGTCGCAGTTGAGTTTTGTTATCGATTATAAATGTTAAAATAAATAAATGTGCAAAAACAAATACTTAAAAAAAAAAGTCACATCTTAGAATAAATCTAAAAACATTAAAGGATGCCACTTAATTATGCTATATGCTTCATTCTCAGTCCCTCAAGAAAATAAAAACACTTCCCAAAGTTCGAAAACACTCCTCAGAGTGAAATCCGAAAGTTTGTTTATGTTTTCTACCCACCGGTTATCGACTCGAGTCCTTGCGGTACAGTAGCTCGCTCTTGTGTTAATCCATACTGAGCAGTAAATTCTGCTTACTAAGTGGGATGCACAAACATTCAGCTATTTCACAGTGGAGCTTACCGGTAACAAGGAGCCTTCCAGTTGTACTCGACATGCCAAATCTATTCCTAGCGAAGCACGTATAGCTGCCTGCGTCAGACTTGCTCACGTTGGCAAGCCTCAGCGTTCCATCTGGGGAGAGTGTGATCCTATAGGGGCGTGCAAACACAGGCAGCAGTTTACAATCCAACTCCCGAGAACAAAGAATCATTTTATCGTCAGATGTTCTCCGATCGTCCACGTGTGAGTGTTCTGCACGATCACGAGAAGCGTCTGCGCAGTTCGTGCTGATCAACTGGACCAAACAGCAGCCGCTCTGATAGCCACACAGACAAACACTGAACTGGTTACACGTTACTTTGAGCAGTCTTTCGCTATGCCGTCACAAAAGTGGTTTCAGGACACACAGAGCCACGTCTCTACCTGTCATTGGTGTGGATGGGCAGGTTTCCTTTCTTCCATAAAATGCTGGCGATGGGATAGGCTTGGGGTTTGCACTCCAAAGTCACCGTGGTTCCTGCCTTGGCTTTGAGCAAAGCTCTGAGGATGTTCCCTGTGAAGTCTGGAGGAGAGGCTGATGGGAAACAGTAAACTGACTTTAGCACAAGACTGCAGCAAAACCTCGCAGGGCATCTGAAGCGCGCTCAAGTTTGATCTGCGAAACTCATCCGGTCGTAACGTTATGGAGACAGACATTTTAAACTTGTTTTTTTAAAACTTGTACCCAGAGTGAAATAAATATAAAATCAAACCCCTACAGGTGATTTTTATTCCATTTTCTATGTATAAAATATATGGTACAGACTCATGAGGCATCTGAGCACGTCTGAGCAAAACATGCTGTAACTTTTAATTTGTTTGTGAAATATCATGTTTATGGTTCAACTGGGATTTCTGTATCTATCATGCCACCGTTGCCATCGCATCAAAGTAAATCAGGATATCACGAGGGGAAGTTCTTTTTTTTATGTGTTTGGCCCCACAAAGCCATCCTGACTGACCCCATTATCCGCTAATCCAGACAACCTTTAAGAATGACAGTAAGTTGACCTTTAAGATTCTTTGGCAACAATGATTTGAGGATTTAAGGGAGAGATAAATGCCATCCTACCTAAAACCATTAGTTCAGCAGCAAAATATATGACGCCGTGTTTATTCTCAGCCACACACTGGTACATGCCGGCGTCAGATAGTGTCAGCACTGACACTGACAGGACTCCGTCCTCCACATGGATTCTGTCCTGTGAAGAAAGGGATGAAAGAAAGCAATTATTGCTTAAGACTTAAAGGTAGCTTCTGCTTTGCTCAGCGCGCTCTGGCAAAGCTCAATAAGCATCGGATTGGGTTGGAGGCACTGTCAATGGCGGTAGATCAAATCAGGATTATGTTGCAGAGAATGAATCAGTCTGCACACAAACCGCATTTCTGTTTTCCAAATATGCTTCATGTAAACCAGTCTTTATCGCTTGCTGACTGTTCCTGACGCTCGAAACTGTCTCTCAGCGGATGTTTTAAAGAGCGATATCCTGTGGTGAAAACTGAGCATGCAGGATTTTTGTCTGTGTGGATAAGTTAATTAGGATCTTTTTATCAAATTCAAATTTTTTTTCATGCATCAACAGTTGATGAAAGATGTATCCAGAACAGATTCTGTCTGAGGTGTTACTGCACACGTCTATCAGTCAAATCTTGTGTTATTTCTGCCTGGCCTCTGAGATTTAAGCTCCCACGCTCATTCTCAGCATCATTTTAATTCAAGTTCATACATTTGCACTACAGCACGAGCCATATAGAGCGTATCTGAATCAGGAGAACTTGTTAATGCTGCCCCTTTAATGCTGAAAAAAAAATGCTAATCATATTCTTAATCCTCCAACAGTGAATATATTCTTAAAATCAAATTACAGAATGACATTTTTAAAAATGCATTTTTTAATAATAAAGCCAGATAGGTTACATTTGCAATCTAGCTGAAAAGAAGAAACTTCCCCCTGAGCGTTATTAAATGATATTAAGAAAATAAATCTCAGCCACGTGTCAAAGGTCAGGTCAACTTCAAAGCTGTGGATCTGAAAATAGACGAGACCACACGTGTTTCACTGGAGGTCTGCAGTGAGGTGCGTTGCTATATACAGTATGTTTCACAGAAGATTAAGCCCATTGTCCCTAAATCTGCAGAAGCTTAAACATGCGCCATGAATAATGAAAAACAACCACTGACTCCATTCAGATGAAATGGAGCAATCTCCCAGGGACTACACTGATCCACTCTCTAAGACGGTGTAATCTGCCAAGGTAGAGCAGAATAAGAGACAGTTACATCCATGTCTCATCACTGGCACACCTCGGCGAGATGTTTACGCTCGCCTCTCATCTCGCTCTCGATTGCGTTTGGAAAAAAACAGCCATGTGTCTGACGCCAGGCTCTCCGAAATGAAAGGATGAGCTACAGCCGAAAGATTAAGCCTTTAAAATGAAACAGCGGTAGGTGGCAGGAGACCGGCAGTAATTTACCTCTGAGAGTAGCTGTTGGCCGTTCTTCAGCCACGTGTAGGAGGGCTTGGGCTTCCCATTGGCCCTGCACTCCCAGTAAAGTCTCTCCTCAATGGCCAGAGCCGTGTCCTTCATGGCCTGGATCCACTGGGGCTTGGCTGAGGAAGAAGCAGAAAAATACAGTGAAACATCTGATAGGAACTGGGAGGAAAGATTTATTTATTTATTTTTTTTGGAAGGGGCAGAAATCTGATCTCATTAAATACGCTGCCGCACATAAAATAGATGGGAGGAACGCGTGCGCAGAATGAGGGCCGAAATGAGCGTAAATCATAAAGCGCTGAGCGAATGGCTTAGACTTTTAAAGATGATAGAGGGGGAGAGGAGTGGGAATGCGTGGGTATCACTCAGTTTCATCACTTAAAACGTGTCAAAAGCCTGTGGCAACTCAAGAATAGCGCCGAAAAACACTGCGCCACCGCACCGGGAGCTTTCACGGTGGCTGAAGTGCGCCTGATGCCGACGCTCACCCCGAGCTGTCACCTCAATTCTGCGTATAATAAACATCACCTCTGCCTGTTTCCCCATCCGGCGCACGACTCCCTGCACCTCGCCTCTTCCATATTTACAGCTTTTCAGGAATTTTCATGGGCAGAGAGTGTCGTGCTCATAATAAGCACGGCTGCCTTCGACAGGCGCTGTACATCCTGTCAACTCCAATTTCACGAGTGTCATTTCGCAAATGCACGGCTGAAGCAAGCCAAGGACCCAAAAATGTAATAACTGCGGTGAAATTAAAACCCACAGTGCTCATTATGCGGGAAGAAGGTAATTTTTTCCGGCTGTGCGTGTAACAATGAGCTGTTAAGATGATAACAATTATCATATTAGCAAATAACAATTCTTAAGCACTTAAACCAATTCTGACAGCAGCCGGATGGGGATGGGTGGAGATTTTATGGCAAAGATCTCACACAAATCGTAACAATTCCACAATGAGTGACGCGTTTTTTGTGTCGGGCCACGCAGAAGTGTCAGTACCGTAGAAGGCCAGTCGACCAGCGGCTGTGTTCTTGCCCATCCGGTTCTCGGCCACGCATTCGTATCCTCCCGTGTCATCCTGCTGGAAGCTGGGGATCTCCAGCACAGCGTTGGAGTACTTCATTTTGACCTTGCTGGGGAAGGGAACGCCGTTCGCCCTTTTCCAGGTGATCTCCGGGACAGGGCTGAAAGAGACGGTGGGAATTAAAACCTCGGTTCAGATTCCCGACTCAGGTTCCTTACAGCTTTTAAGTCGCTCATGTTGCAGGTGTCTGTAGTAATCCTGCAATAAAGTGTCTGATGGAGCTTAAAGTCTATCTGCTTGTTTTTTATATATTTTTTGAGAAGCAATTCTTTAGTGTTTTTTTTTTTTTTTTTTTTTTTTGCGGATGAATGCTTTAGAGTAACTGCAATCCAACAGCATTAAAAAAAAAGGCGTTTCACATGGCTTTCAGGCTAATCGTGGCTTGATGCCACACTCTACGAAAACATAATTGCCACTGTAACTGCATTATATAGAAAGCCAGAGATTCCTCGTCTGAATGAAAGACAGCAGAAGATTGGGAACATGCTTCAAGGAATCCAGCTTACTTCCCAAGGGCGAAACACTCCAGCGTAACTGTTGATCCTTTCGCGGCGGGTACATTGTCTGGGAAATTAACTTCTATTTTCGGCTCGTATTCACCCATCACTCCTGTGAAGAGCAAGCACAAGAACTTGCTCAGTCTTCCATTATTCATGACTTACAAGCAATATGGCTTACATTATGGACCAAACAATAGCACTGTAAAACTAACAGAGGAGAAATAAAAGACACATGAGCAAACATTCTCTCATGGGGAAACTCAAAGTAGCACATCACTTAAGTGTGTGGTCGCCAGAGTGCAGTGAGACACCAGCAAGGAATAACTTAAATCTCTTCTTGGTGGAATAGACGGACTATATTTGAAATAGTATCCTTTTTTTCAGCTAGCCTGGCTTTTTATCTATTATTTCTAAGCTTGAGTGGGCAGTTCTCAACCTCTGGTGTTTTATTGTTTATATCAGTATTCAGGGAAGACAGTCGAGACCGGGATCAGAAAGTGATGCGATGGGATTTAAATTTATGCGGCTACATGTACAGTACACTGAGTGGAAACTAACTGGTTGAGCCACCAGAACACTCAATGTAATGGTCCAGTGACGTATGGCTTATGTTTAATTCATTCGGGCAATCTTTATTCACTCTTTCTATGAAAGCATAACAGAGAATGGAACAACAGGCCACTAAGACGCGGCCTGAGAATTCATGTGAAAGCACAGGGCTTTTAAAGGGAATGCGAATTATGAGAGAGCTAAGTCAGCAAAGAAGAGATTTGGGTGCTTTGTTTGCTGGCCTATATTGTGGAGCAACTATTTACTTACAGGCATTAGCACTCGGTGACTCAACTACAGTGAGGCACGACAGGACAAAGAGCACTCGCACCAGTGTGATGATTAAAGCCACCTTGAAAGGAAAGGTCCTTAATACGTGGCTGAAAGGCACACTTGTCACATCTCCACGGCCATATGCTGCATCTTACCGTCTGTCCGGAGGATCAGAGACGTCGGTGAGCTGTGAACTTTGCCCTTTGTGACGCTGTTCATCACCACGCAGGTGTAGTTACCCACATCAGAGGGCTCCACCTTGGCGATGTAAAGGTTTCCTGTCTGCTGGGAGACGAAACGCCGATTGTCTTGCTGAACAAAGTACGGGTACTCATTGAAGACCCACGCGTAAGTGAGGTCTGGGAGACAGACAAAAACACATGAGCCGACCATGGACACCATATAACCTGATATTAAATATGGTTAAGATGATGATCATCAAAAAGGCTAATCAATGGAGGCAACATTATACTTGTCAAAGAAATCTCACTATAACTTTAAGTAACTGCAGCGCTGGAGGTTTAGATGAAGGAGATTCTACCTCCCGAGGACGTGGGCGTTCCACAAAGCAACACCACTCCTTGTCCCTCTCGGACTGACACTGCGCTTCTGGTGTGGACTTTAAAATGATCTAAGTCTGATGGAAAAAAAAAGACAAAAAAAAAAAGAAAAGAAAAATCACCACAGGATCTCAGATATCAGAGTGGGACGGAGCTCGGATAAAAGCTTTCAGCGAGACACTGACATGAGCCCATGAGGAAATTGTCATGAGAATTGCACTTCTGCGGAGCCTGAGAGAGAGAGATGGAGACACGGCGAGACAGAAAAGAGCTTGTGCATATGAGGGGTTTTGTAAAAGGCCAAAAATACAGTGCAGACATTTTAGCCTCAAATAAGAGCTCCAATAAAAACATCACGCATCATGACATGGGAACTGGGCCAGTAAGAGCAGGTTACAACTCCAGGGTCTGTGAAAGCTGCGTAACCGAGTGAGCATGGCAGGATGAGATGAGGCTGCGAGGAATAAATTCATAAAACAGTATTTAAGATGAATATTTGAGACCATGAGACGCGGTTGGTTGCTTGGCGCTTATCATTAATCCATAACGTCACATCCAAACAGTTCTAAGAGATAAAACAAGCACATCAATATGACAAATAACAACATCATTGAGACATTTGTTCAATGCACATTGTGGCTGATGTCCACATATACACATTTATTATATATATAGCGGTTGCTATGTATATATTTCTTGA
>JAVQJZ010065033.1:0-11880 GCA_036025355.1 Leiopotherapon unicolor | reverse complement strand
TATGAAAAAAGATCGAAAATAGACCATTCATTGACAGTGCGCCTTATAATCCAGTGCGCCCTATAGTGCGGAAAATACGATAATTCCAGACCAGTTTTCTGGGCATACACTAACTTACGTTATTTTAATAACATCTACTACTACTGCACGACCACTGCGTGACATTTGCGTGAACTTGTAGAGAGAGAAATCGGGACAGAGAGGTTACGCGAGCGGTTCAGCACTATTTAATAAGCCTCGTTCTCTTTCATTTGAAGCGCGCGCAGCATGCCAAACATCCCTACAAAGAGCCCACACACCCTAATTAGCTAATATGCACTACAGCTTAAAATACCCCCACTGAACACAGGCCTTTTTTTTCGAGGGCATTAAAAGCCTAAATATGTGTTATCAGAGCATGTGGTGCACCCTGGGAAGCCGGATCTTCTGGAGATGGCTAGCTGACAACTGAACGAGCTGGGGAGATCACAGACAGGGGATGGTTTTATTAAGAGAAGAAACACACCCTTCATCACACCTTGCACACTAAGGCCGTTTTATGTCGGGATATTTTAATCTTTGTACTGGCAGAGAGGAAATAATTGCACTCTCTCTTTGAGAGTCTCTTTCAGCAGCTGTGTACACAGACATGGCTGCTTATGCATGAATGAGAGACATGAGGGGGGTGAAGGTGACTTGAGTGACCATGCAATTTAGTGGTAGTTTTTTTGTTTTTTTTTTGAGTGAAAAGCGAGTAAAGACACCGACTACTTTGCTCCAATTCGTATAAATGCTTCTGTAAAAAAAAAAAAAAAAAAAAAAAAGCATCCTATGAATGCCCTCCATCACACACCCAATCCCCATCTCCTTGGTCTCTTTGAGGCCCCCCTTTGGGCCACGCAGGGAGCCTCATTGAGAGGCCCAGTGGACAGAGGCTGCAAGATTCAAAAAGCCATCACATTAGCAATGGGATGGAACTAAACCATCTACCCAAGAGGACCGGCCATTATTCTGCTTCACGGCAAACACACAGGGAGCTGAAAAGGCTGCTGTTAAATCTCTGTGTTTTCAAAACTAAACCATTACTAATGCCCACAACACCCTTTTATGCTAAGCATCTACAGCTATTTCTGTTTGCACTGATTAATATATAATATTGTAAGCCCTAAGTGAAAGCAAGGAGGGTGTCAGCCAGGGCGGTGGAGAAAAAGGGGAGGAAAAAGGGGGTTTCTGTGTGGAATGCCTGCTGGGCTTATGGGGCTTTTAAGCATTGGCCAGGGCCCAGAGCCAGTGGTTTTTAGACGTGCTACACTGACTTCCAAACTGGTCAAATTATCCAGTAAACGAGGTGGCAATTAGCGTGTTGGCTCATGAAAATTGTTTGTTCGGTCCAAGGACAGTGAACAGAGTGGCCGAGGGGCCGGGTGGGGTCAGTGAACCCACAGAGAACTGTGAAACATGCTCATCTTTCTGTAAAGCAGCTAATCAGAAAATTCAGATCAGCAACAAATCACATACTTGCATGGGAAAGCAGTGGCTCGAAGTGATGTACCCACAGAGAAACGTTCAACGCTACAAAGTCATACAGTCTTTAGCTAAGGTGTTTAGTTTTTTTAGCCCAGAAATAAACTGCTCTGATTCACTCTGTCTATTTAGCTCTATCTGAGCTAAATAGAAAAGTTAATTTACATTCATTAAATTACATTCATTACATACATACAACTTCCAATAAATTAAAATGTTAACCCCTATCTGCTGGAAGTACAAACAGTGTATATCATTTAAAAACATGAAAACATATCAAAGATCTGTTCTGAGCTTGTTCTGCTTATTTGATTTTGACACTTGCTGTGTAAATAATGGATTTGTTTTCTTCACTCATTTTTCCCAAAAGATACCCAGAGTACTAATTTAGGTTTTGGTTTAGTTGCAGGGGCCTATCTTTGTGAGAACCTCTCTATCGTAAGTAACAAGTTGAGACAAGATGTTTAAAGGTTTCATTTGGAGCATATGTCACGTCTATCAGCTGTGAATCCTAACGCAAGTAACCGAAGGGGTGTGGGGTTATGTGGGGGGAGGCGGCGGGGGTGCAGTCACATTTCTGCTCCAGCGTTGCTGTCTGTCTGCTCGCTGACAGCAGCAGTTGCGAGGCTGTGACTGCTAGCGCCAGAGGTGTTACTTTTCCTCCTTTGACTTTTTGGATTCATCACCCGATGAGCATAGGCTGTGACCCATAAAAACGCCCGTGGGTGGGCTTCCAGGGCTCGGCTGTGCGTGCGCGGTAAGGTAACGGATTCCAGCTCGATGATGAGTCAGTAAATGGTTTCAGGGAGGCGGTCTGTGCAGCCCCTAATCAAAGAAACGTACATTTGAAGGGTGAAGATTGAGGTTGATTTTGCGCCAGTAAACCAATGCCCCAGTGACACAGTTAGCAGTTTCGATACAAATATCTATAATGATTTTTTTATTTCAACTGCTACATCTATCTTTATATGAATTTTGTATATAAAATGTACATTTAAGATATTTTAACATGGTTCCGTCTCATTTTTAAATCCTGCTACTCTCAGGAGAAATAAAGGACACGCATCATATATCATGAAACAATGTTGAATAACAATTATATAATTAGGTAACAAAACAAATAGCACTGTTCATCTGTCAAGCGTATCAACACATACCCGAGACGGATGAACCGTTTCCCATTCATCACTGGTAACCATAATTTCACGTCCTCTGAAAGATGAGTTATGTCAAAGCTAAAAGTGACAGTAAGATGGCTGGTTTGGCGCGGATTCAAAAATGTTAATTGACTGCTTCAGCGATGACTTGACAACTGAGCCCGCGTGATCGATGTGCCCGTCGCCCTTTTCCCTCTGAGAGAACATCTCTCAGGATAAAACAAATACCATTCCACATTCGCCTTGACAAGAACCCAGAATCCTGGGAGCAGGAGATGGTGGCGTATAAAAGTGTAATGATGACAAAAGACTGTGCCAGCTGCTTGGGTTACTGTACACAGTGCAGACACAACAAATGACTTACAATAATTAAACACAGGAAGCGGTGGAGATCCTCTGGAGAGAGCGCTTCCTAGAATACCTTATGGAGTTTACTTAACCAATGTCATCTCAAACTTTCTTTGAAAAGAGAGCGCAGAGAGAGACGGGCTGTCACTTTGTTTCCATTAATACAGTGATGTAGAGCTCGGCTTGCGAGAGCCGTGTGCCTCAGAAGTGGTGCCTTCGACTGAGCAGCTTATTTAGGATAAATCCTCTTAATGAGTGTAAATATTAGGTCAGTTTGAAGCTTTTGTGTAGTGAGTGAGGTACCCGTCCGGCGACATACCTTGAACTACCTGCTCTGCCAATGAGTGGTTGCACTTGTAGAACACCCTGGCACACAGCGGCACCAGCTCGGCACCCATCTTCTTCATGGCCTCCTTGAACGAAGCGCCGACCGCTTCCGTCACATCCTCCACGCAGGTGACTTCCGGGTTATCGCCGGGCGCGGTTAGGGAAATCGAGACTGAGGCGCTGCACGTGTCACTGGACATCACGGCGTGGCACTCCACGGATCCGCACGACACCTTTGTGGTCGTGCGACAGGAGGTCCTTTGAACGGGGTCATCCTGAACCGCAGTGGCATGAAGCTCGACGGTCGCGCCCTTGGGCAAGGCAGGCACCACTACCACCAACAATGGCGCGGGCTTGACCTCGGGCTCCCACAGCAAGTCCTGCAATGCAGACAGATGGTAAATTACATACCACATCGTGCCGCAATCAAATGTATGGGCCTCCTGCTGAGACACACGCACTGTGCTTTCTGACCACAAACAACACTCCATCAACATTTAACATTATTGTAAAGCACGTCATAAAATTCTGCCGCGCGGCACTAAGATGGGGCTTTTTTACTTGACGGACTGACAGGCTATCAATTAACATGAGATTGTGAGGTGACCCATGGTAATGATAGTGTACAAACAATTCAGAGAGAATCCATACAGCCTGAAGCCGCCGTGAACGAAACGCTCTAAATGCTTTCACTCCGAGCTGCTAACATGACTAACAGATCCTATCCAAGATGACTTCTCACCTTTCTAAGAAGATCACTCACAACATGTTATGGCAATTTCGCCACACGCATTTTGGTGGGAAAACTGCCTCAATTTTATCTACAGAGCCAAAATCTCTTTATATTTTTTCTTCTCCTCTGGACTGAGGGCCATTAGCCGTAACAAAATGTCTTGGAGCAGTGCTACAATGTGGCCCTCTAATAATACTTGGCTGTGGCTTCATCTGCTAATGGGAGAGAAATGAGTGTTTTATATAACCGTCATTTCAGTCAGAGTCGATAGGGCAAAAACACTTAACCCCCTTTTCAATTTGCTGGATCAATTTTCATCCACTTACACCCCACTTCGTAAGTGCAGAATAATAACAGGTTACTTACATTTTATTTTGATATTCATTCACACACACACAAAAAAGGGAGAGAAATCATTGACAAGCGCGGGCGACGGCCTCTTTGTCCCTTCAGCAGACGAGCCTGTCATGACCCAATCAGCCAGATTCACTGAAGCAGCACTTACCTTCAGATTAAACTTTAGCAAACGCTTAATTGTGCATCAACAGCTAACCTCTTGCCTTGGAGAGTGAATAAAAAAAAAAGGCAGAGCAAGTGTCCAGCAGGGGTTAGGTTTAAGATTTATTTACTCTTCTGATTTCGAAGAGGAGCCTAGCTTGCGGTGATCAACAACCGCAATCACGAGAGCAGAGGACAATAGACGTTTTCTCTTAGCGTGTCAGACAAAGTGACAGCACACATACGTGTCCCGCGCTTTGATAAATGTTATATTAGCACTTCTGGCGCGGGTTAGGTATTCTCCTAGAGGGAACTGCTCCTTGCGCTTGTCAATAGCGATTGAACATGGGACAGAGACCGGGAACTGGGGGGAGAAGTGACAGGACTGGGGGTCTTGCTCAGCCAGGCTTAAAGGCCACCCTGCAGGCCTTGGGTGCTGACGTACTGCATCCAACCGACCGACCGTCCACGAGGAGATCAGGGGACTTGGGCACCGCGGCTCCGGCCTCTGGCAGGACTTTATTGTCACGGCACAGTTGCTGACTTTTTTTGTCAGAGCTGTCGGACGAGGTTACATCAGTCCACACTTGTTTCTTTCTTTCTGTTAGTGTATCCACCCAAAAAAAAAAAGGAAAGAAAAGCAACAAAAAAACCTCCTACCAAAAAAAAAACGTGACAAGTTTGTTCAGCAGTGCTGTGGAACTGCTAATGGTGCATTATTGTGTGTGTGTGTGTGTGGGGTGGCTTCTCTATGTGCACGTGTTGTGCGTGTGTGTACGTTTTAGACTTGACCCTGGCCAGAGCTGCACCGCTGCAGAGGAGTGAGAGGGGGGAAACACTGGCTGACATCCCTACTTGACCAGAGATCATTTATTAAATGAATCCAATAAAATACAAACTTTGATATATGGCGGAGCTGAGTGCTAGAGTGGCAAGTTGGGAGGGCAGGAGGGTGGCAGAGTGTGTGTGTATGTGTGTAGAGGGCTCTGTTCTGCTCTACACCAGCCACTTAACACAATCCATCTCATTACTTCATCCCACTTCACTTCCAGGGCGTGCAGCCATTCCCCCGGCGCTCTCTCACTCCGTAGGCAGCAGGTAAACACGCGAGGCCTGGATCTGCTGCGCTCAGCTCTCTACGCTGATGGTGTGTGACCTGCCTCTCCTTATGTTTGTTTTCTTTCTCCCCACTTTCCTCCCTCCGACTCGCGTCCGTGCGCCTGGAGCGTGCGGCGGGTCGGAGGGCCGAGAGGCGTGAAAGCCGAACGGTAAACACGGTAATAAGGAAGTGGTGTAAAGGCAGGGGAACAGCGGGGAGCTGATGGGACTGCGCTGCTTAGCCAGTTCCCCTACATTTCCTGCCCAGCGGGACGTCTTCAGCATGTGGCTCTATGTCTCAGCACTTACTGTAGTGCTGTCAGTCTGCTATAATATCCCTTTCCCCATTCGCTTCCCTCATTCACTCTCGGCTCTCAAGACTCCAAAGCTCGTCAGACTGTTTGTGTAAATGAAACACACAGGGCCGTGTCAATGGGGTGAGGAAAGGTTTAAGGGTATGAGGCCATTATAAAACCATGCCAGAGTTACTTCAAAAGTCCCAAGTAAGCAGAAGAGAAATAATGTTAAAATGGTCTACTGTGGTATGCAGGGAAGAAACTCTCCACACTGCAAATTCAGTGCTATCAAATTCAATTTAAATCAATCAAAACCAATCATTTCTTTAAATGATCTTTTCCACGTTTCCAAAATAACCCGATGTTAATGAATAGGGCATTTGAAAATACAGAAGTATTTTTAGCCTCAGCAACTAAATAAAAATGTTTAAAGCTGCTTAATAATTGTCGTTTACTTTTTGACATGTTTTCAGAAACTGTAAGTGTAACACAAAGCACATCTGTTTAACATTTATTGACTTCTCACATCAAAATCTCCCTGTTCATCAAAGCCCCTGCACTCACACACACACACACACAGACAGACAAACAGGCTCTTTGTAGTTTAATGCACCGTAAATACAATTTCACACTCGTAGCGACTCCACGATGCTCCCAATTAACCCCGCAAGCTTCTTCATCCACCTGATTAGAGAAATTATCAACGCATAACAACAACATGGCCCCGTGGCTTCACAGACGCACTTGGCACTGGAGTTTCCGTCGTTTCACTTCATTGGTGTGGTGTCAGAACACACTGAAAAAAATACCATTCATATTGTTGTGTGCCAAAGTTTAAGGTGCATTATCCAACAGTTGACAACTCAACTGGCATCTATGACCACATATTGCAACTTCTTCTTATAGTTATCAGGATGCAAGTACTGATGTGGCAACTTAATTATTTGAATCTCCTGTATTAATAACAACCTGCCCCAATTAACTCAAAATGTTATTTTTACAGCCTGTTCGTGATGTAAGACTCCTTTTGCTAATGCCAGCTTGTGGGTTTTTTTCTTTTTTGGTATGTGGGAGTTGTGTTATCGCCATTTGACCCGAGTTAAACATTCTAAGTTAAGCAGTCAGTTCAAATGAGCACCGGCGCTTTGTATAATCCCCACCCCGGGAGAGAGCATTTCAAGTTCGGGATGAAACGGCAGCTCCCCCCCTGCCACGGCTGCACCAATCCTCCATCTTCTGCTGCACTTTCTGCATCTGCATTTGAAGTCGAAGAGAGGGGAAAGTGTGGGCACCGAGCTGGGGGAAGTCACACCGAGACGATCCGCCTCACAGGCAAAGGCTTTGAGCGCGAGGTCGGGTTAGCGACCCGCCACCTAAGCCGGCTCTATTCTTCAGGGGAGATCCCACCTGTTTACAGACGGAGCTGTCAATTAGAAGCTGCTTAACCTGGGAGCCCGTTGAAAATAAAACATGGTCTCGTGGTGGTTATCCTGGGTCAACCAAATGAATATTTTTGATTGTTCTGACATGGCGCGTGGACGCACAACAGATGGACCATGTTGGCCATCCTCGCTGACCCCTGACATGAGCCTGGTCTCGTCACGTCCCAAAGCTTTGCCCGGGGTTAGCCTTGTTATCTGAAGGACCCAATCTGCATGCTAAATTAATCTTACCGTGTCAGCGCTTTCAAGATTTCTATTCCACTGAGAATAAAAAAAAAAAATAATTAAAAAAAAGATTTTAAAAACACGTCACATAAATTCACAAATAGACACTGGCTCTTGACTGAGATGACCTCAACCGTATTACGGACATCTGGATTGAGAAATAATCATTTGAAAGCTTTGAGAGTGTGACTGCTGGCCTTAAATAACATTTTATATTTCGCTGTACTTTTGTGAAACTGACACAAAGTTGACATCCCGTCTTCAGACAAACACTGTTCACCACTGAACAGAGGCACATGTTGGAGGTGGGCTCCTGCCTCTCTCCCTTAGGCCCTATTCCCATGGCTATACAGATTACTGTGGGAGGAGAAGGGCAGCCAGGGGAGACCGGTGCCCCTATTAGACGTATGGAGCAGGGGTTGTAAGCCGGGGCGGTGGAATGGAGGGAGGTGGCAGGAAAAGGGGGTGGTGTTGGGGGGGGGGTAAGCTGCTCTGAGAGTTGAACGGAGCTCCAAAATGGTGTGTGGGGGCAAAGGATTAGGGAAGCTCTGAGGAAGACATCTGCTTCTGTGCCAAGCTCCACATTATCAAAGACACCAGCATTTCCCACATCATCAACTTTTCATGAGGGCGCTCACTGGTAAATATCAGTCGCGGCGGCTTGGGTCTCAAGGGGGGCAGAGAGGGGTGAGGAACTTTCCCTTATTTCACAACTATAAAATACTATTCTGAAAGGGCCTATGTGAAAAACTTGGATAACATATTAAGTTTCTCTTCTTTTACTTTTTCATCGACGCATGAAAACTGTCTTTTAATCCATTAAATATGTGTTCATTCTATGTGGGAGTGGTACTGTATCATAAGTATGATCAATATTTCCTCTGCATCTATAATAAAACAGACAGTCAGTGCTCTTCTTCTTAACCAATGGTATATTTCATAAACAAAAATCTCACTGAGCGGCTGACCTTCTCTTCCTCTGCAGCTCTCAGCATGCTCTCCCAGGCGGCCCTGATGACGGGGATGTCTTGGCGTCTCGTGGCGTAGCAGTGGGCCTGGACAACGTGGGTTAGAGTCAGGCTGCTGATCACCGCCTCCAGAACCTTCTTCACGTGGCTGAAGGACAAACGGGCCTGCGTCCCGGTGCCAGCCTTTAGCAGCTGCGCGGTGCAGGGGACCAAAGCGATTTGGCCCGCGCAGAAAACCGACTGATCAACCTGCAGAAAAGAGCATGGATGAAAAAAAAAAAACCATAGCAATGTTAGCTTTGTTATGGTCAAAACAAGATGAAGAGTGAGCAACCAATCCAATAGCTCTGCGCGGCTGTTTTGAGCTAAATACAAATGCTCACAGTGACAATGCTGACATGACGATGTGTAGTGATAAGGACGTGTAATGTGTTGCAATGCCAAAATCTACTACTAAACACAAAGTATGGCATAGGCTCAAAGGAATGCCATGATTTTTGCTGTCATTTGCTCTTAAACCAAATTACTGGACAGTTTAAAGTTTTATCCTGAAGGTTGCACTAGATAAAAGTTAAAGGATTGCCAAAGTCGAATCAACCAACTGCCAGTTGTTACTATCCCTGGAGAAAAAAAAAAAAGAAGGGATATACGGTCTTGTTTGGGTATGTCCACCCTAGAGTCCAATGCTTGATTTAATTCATATCACACATTCCCAAAAACACACACAGGCTAAAGGCTTACATCTCTCGACTAATCCGCGCTTGAAACTTAATTACAACCTTTTAGAGAGCTGTTCAGGTGGGTTAGTGTTTGGAAGTGATGCTGAACAAAAGTAATACAAATAGTGTATTTGTAGACGTGACATTAAAACCTCCGCTGTGGTTATAGAAAACTTTGCCTCCGTGGTCACTGATGAGATTGCAGATATAGGCCAGTTAATTTACTTCATTGTCATCCAAATGCAAAACTCCTGCCTGGACCGTAATGTGTGTCAACTTACAAAATAAAACATAAGAATATTTAAATAAACTATTATGAACCTGAACACTTCGTCTCTATTCAACTAGAAAACATGACGTAAGAAACAAGATCAGATTATGAAGTTCAATATTAATCGCTGAGGTGTTATAATCAAATTAACATTAATTATAAGTGTATGTTTGAGTAGCACTGAATTAATTAACAAGTTTGACCTCAGCCAGTTTTCAGCATCTTATCGCTGACAATTCTCATTTCACAAGCAGGTATTCAGTGAGAAGCCTGTCATTGTATCTCGGTGGCACTGCTGTTATTTATAAGCACAATTAACAACGTGATAATAAGCTCAATTCTCCACTAAATACCTCCGTTAGAATTAAGCTTCTAGTATAATGGAAGCTGAAAAAAAAATCTATCTGTTTAATGCAGAGAGATGAGTGGGGATGAGGAGCGGCATTAAGGAGGTCAGGTCTTTAGAGACCCCGCTGTTCACCGGTGTTTGAGTTTGGATGGCATTAGCGCTGGACACTCCGCCGCTGGTACATGCAAATAGCTATTGGTGACATGTTGATAATTGCTGGCCTGTGCAGGGACCCTTGAGCACATAGAAATCTCCAGGGAGGATCAAGAAGGCCTGGATCAATTGATGCACGGCCCGAGACAATGTCCTTTACTGATTAGCAAAAACGCAGCCAGGGGTGTCATGTTTTATTGTGAGATTTGCCGGGTTAGAGTGGACCAGAGGTGTAATTTAAGACTTAGCAGCCTCTCATCCAAACTTCCTCTCTCGCTCATTTCAAACGAGCTCTTCCTGATCATGTTAAGTTGCGTGGAGTCTAAACAGACACAGCTTGTTCAAAAGGAGGGTAAGTGAAAATGCAATATTTTCCTCCCTTTTCTTCGATACTAGCAGAACAAGATTCTAGACACACAACTGTTTAGCTAGAGGGCGGACATGGTCGTGGTTATTTCCATAATCAGATGGGTTTGCCATGATCCCCAGCTCCTGGGTTCACTTGTCAGCTTTGATGAATCTTCAGCTTCCGTCTCTGCTGCGGCAAATTACTGGGACGGTGCAGGAGACAAGAGATGGAGGGAAGATGGGTGCGAGCGAGTGAGTGAGTGAGTGAGTGAAGGAGAAAGGAAAGGGAGGAGATAAGGCCCTCGCTGCTTTCAACCGGCTGGATCAATCACCGGATCATTTACCTGCGAGCACAATCTGCCCGAGTGCCTGAATCACCATGTCTACCCAACATAAAAGCAGGATTCCCACACATCAACAACAAATTGTCATTGGCATTCCATTTATGAGCCATCAAATGCCATCATATCCACTCCAGCGAAGAGGGGCTCCATCAGGTTGGACGGGCGGCCAAAATCTCTTAACAAGCTCGTCCCCATGAAAAGAGCTCGCCCCACTTCGAATTCATAAAGGCTGGTTACCATTTGTCTATTTGAATATCAAAAGGGGGCTAGCATGGGGGCCCCTTGACTGTTAAAGGCAGACTCCCATAGCTTCTACCAAGCAGGTGTGTGATGATCAATTATTAAGGATACCGCTCTGGTTACTCTTAGTGGGAGGTGGAATTGGGGATTTGGGGGTTTGTGGTGGCGGGGGCATTTCTTTCTGTGGCGAACCTGGATGGGGGAGAGAGACAGTGGAGAAGGGAGAGCGAATACTATTTACATAAAATTAACAGTTCAAAAGAATGAGTTCACACACCAATCAAACTTGTTAATTGACTGTCAATGGTGTGTCCCTGAATATACAACACAACTACATTATTCATCTTAGGCCTTGACAGGGAAGACAGTCCAATTTGCATGGGCGTTCTAAACGTGATCAACAACCACAATGCCACATGCATTTTTAATAGGCCAGAGATGGGATCCTTTAATATTCATAAGGGTCAAACAATTGCATATGACATTAAACTTTCTATAACAAGGTAAGTATTTTTTCAAATGCTGCCTTAGCAGTCTAAATGGCCCACAGAGAAAAGGGCCAGAGAATCAATACTCCACGTCATGTTGGTTTAATTCTGCTCAACTGTTTCTAATAATATTTGATTTGTGCTGTCGTAACCTTAGAGGGTTTTTAGAATTGTAAAGTTTTGGTGGTCATATTTTGGAGTAAAATTGGTTGTTTTGCTTTTTATCTTAGATTGGACAGTTTTGTTTTTCTCATTTCCAGAACTTGAGGATGATCTTAGAGGTGATGAAAAAGTTGAACTCGTGTTTGGTCCATTAAGTCGAATGATCAAATGTTCTTTTTTCTTAATTTTTTATGCTTTTACAAAAAGATGT
>JAVQJZ010064954.1:0-11309 GCA_036025355.1 Leiopotherapon unicolor | reverse complement strand
GGGCCCCCTCTCTCTCTCTCTCTCTCTCTCTCTCTCTCTCTCTCTCTCTCTCTCTCTCTCTCCTTTTTTCTCTTTCCACAGGCATAAGGACAAGAGTCTTCTTTTCTCTTATTTTGTGTTTAATTATTGCTATTTTCCTTAACAGCACATAATTCTCCTCACTTTCCTCACTTGGCAGGATATGGCACAATGCAAACAGCTCTTCCCAGGCTAATAAGAAGTCACTTTTTTTTACTGCCAGAGTATTGAGACTGTTTAAATTAGAGGGTAAGCATACCTATTCATCCCCCTCAATCTCTGAGATGGATATTCTTGGATGTGAGGTGTGGGTGACCTGCCAGGCGAGAGCGCTTAGCATGAAAGATTAATCGCTGATTTATTGTTTCCATTATGTACATCAACAACAACTGACTTTTATTGTAGAAATCGTTCATCCAAAATACAGGCTCCAGTTACAGCTGAGTCGTTTCCTTGGGATTATGAGCTTTTGTTAAAACAAACAAGATAATGACTAAAAGGGACAATAACATCCTGGATGGAAACCCGCAAAGTTCTTTCTTTATTTAATTGGTTAGCAGACAAAAACATTTTTAAGAAAAGAAAATGGAACTCTAAACTCTGAAACATCCACACACCCTTTTAAGAGCAGCACACATTTCTGTCATTTAAATGACATTCTTTTTAACATTGGAGGTATTTCTGTCGCTTTCTTCCTCTGCAGGCAATCTCAACGTGACCCTGCAGGTGTGGGACATTGGAGGCCAAACGTTAGGAGGGAAGATGCTGGATAAATATGTATATGGAGCTCATGTAAGATGACACACTCAAGCTTTTTATTTTGCCTCACAATCAAATATACACCTCTTCTGAGCTTTAGTCTTTTCTTCCTCTGAAATGAATCAAAAAGACAAACTGTCTTTGACTCCAGTAGCCTCAGGAAGGAAAGGAAATGTGTAAATGTACCAACCACGAAAAGGTAATAGGAAGCACAGTAATAATTAGTTTCCAAATCCCTAATAGTTCTGTATTGGTGACTCTGTTCTGGCTTATTATTACAGCCTTGGCAGCTTCATTCAGAGCTGGCCACTCCCTCCCTGTGGAGCCAAATCATAATAAACTATCATTTAGATTCACTGTGTGCGTAGCAGGTCATTAAAAAAAAAAAGAAAAAAAAGTGAATCTCCACTTTTGACAGAGTTGTGTCAGACTGAACAAATGTTGATGACAATACCACACACTGTAGGAGGATACTGTGAGCAATACAAATATTTAAAAACGTAGTGTAGGTATACTACTTTGATTGAGCAATTCAAGTTGAAATTATTCAACGTAAGGCCCAGTATTTGATAGCACTCAGTTTATACATGAAGGAGCGCAGGGAAAAATAGGCCACTAATTGATCTATTCACTCTCATATAATGCTTGTACTTCAGGAAACTCGGCAACATGTTGTTTAAAATGACAACAGAACTCTCCACAAACACTGTAATTTGTGGCAGTGCACGCTGGTCTGTACATGTGCCATCAGCATGAGCGTCCGCAACAGCCGTGTTGTTATAGACGGGTGCTATCTGTCACTTCCAGAACATCTCTCATTTTGTAGAGGCCCACTTAAACACCTCGGTTTGTCTAATAAGAGACTCGTACTGCAGCACAAGAGCTAACATTCGGACAGAGGCAGGAAACTAGTCACTATATACCAGATATATGCAAGCACACTTTTGTCATGTTTGTCCATAGACGCTAAACAAACATTCGTTTTCCATTCCATGAATCCACCTGGCTTTAAAAATAGCAAAGCTGTCATGTTTTTGTTTTTTTTTTTGTATTTTCTTTGCTCTACTGTATATTACCAACGTCTGCAGCGCGGCTCTCCTTCACAAGCAAAATGTCGTATATCATTGCCACATTACGACACTTTGCTTTGGGAGTTTCTTGTCAGCGCCGTGTGGAACTTTCACACCTATTGTTCAGCACCGTGCGTCCTGTAATCAATCATGGCTGCTTCGGAGACACTCGCAGTAATTGTCAGAGGGCCTAAGCTGTCGTCACCGAGCTTGCGTGTTGTGACAGTGCGTGTCCACTGAACAAAAAGCAACAGACACCCCTTCAGTCGTGTTGCATCATGCAGTAAAAGTAGAGACATTTACCTTGGCTCATTTTAGAAACAGCAAAAGTTTAAGTAGCGATAGCGGATAGTTCAGCTATGTGGCGATTGAATTATGCCAACAGCTCTTGTATCTGTGTTTACTCTTTGATTAATTTATGTGTTCATGTAAACAGCCCCCTTTGCCCTGAGTGTTTGCTCAAACACGGCTCTGGTGTTGTTGCGCGAGTGTTTCTGCAGAGCATACAGTGTTGAGGATTACATAGGGAGGAGGAAAATGTCTGCAGGTCAGACAGCTTTCATTCATTATCTCAGAAAGTAGATAACCAAACACTGCCTCTTCTCTGTAACAAATTCTGGACGGTGCTTACAAAACTGGGAACTGTTAATGTATAAACCACAACTTTAAAAACAAATCCACATGAAACCACACAGCCTTAGATCATAAGAGCACTGAACCTATGAGATAATGTGTGAGTGAGTGTGTCCCGACTGTAAGAAGAGGAGCAGTGCCACCTACTGTTTCCTTGCTCCCTTAATATTACTCATGTTAATATGAATGAATATGAAATGAAGTTGTATACTTACATCCGGTGTGAAGGGGAGCTGTTCAAATTGAAGTCTGATGGCCTTGTTGTTCCTTTTTCCAACACAGGGGCTTCTCCTGGTTTACGATATCACCAACTACCAGAGCTTTGAGAACCTGGAGGATTGGTTCAGCATGGTGAAGAAGGCCAACGAGGAGTCTGATATCCAGCCTGTCGTTGCTCTGGTTGGGAATAAAAGTAAGAATTACACACAAACAAACACAAATACATCTTCAGCAAGGAAGAAGCAATACAGTACTTTAAGAAAACCTTAGCTGTGCCATCTGTCGGGTTTGGAAAATGCTTTATTTTCATTTCTCCTGAGTAGCTGCAAATTAAAACAGGTTATCTAGTATTTATTAGACTCAGTTCTTCTCTATTCATTTCACCCTGACGCATTTTCCATTTTGCGTGTCTGTGTTTGGGTGTGGAGGAGTGAGTGTTTGAAGGTAGCAGACGTGTTTGTTAGAGCAGCAGATAACTGATCGGTGTGATAAGGCAGTTGATAAGAGGGTGAGGTTTTTGGAGCGATGGGAATGCTGATGTTTGTGAACTTTGGGGAGTGACTGACGATGATTTAAGATCCCCGGGCCAACGGACCTGGGGCACCGCTTATCTGTGCCCCCCCCATCCCTCTCAGTCAGTACCCGTCTGCCCCCCTTCACAGCCTGAGCCTGCGCTCATGTCCCGAGTCGCTGGTTAAAGAACGAACTCGACGTTAACCAGACGGCTCTCCTCCTATCAGCCTGCACCCATTCACCCATCTCCAAAATAAAGAGTAATAATGATGACTCTTTTTAAACATCCCCTTGACAGATGTGGAGTCGTGGCTGCTGCCGTGTTATTGTAAAGTGGGGCGTCAGTGTGTGTGTGTAATGGTGACTGTCCACCTTCCTGGGCAATGATGAACGGTCAACAGAGTGGTGCCTGCACACAGGAAGCTCTCGCTAATGTTACTCAACGGGGACCACAGGTCACGGTTTAATTCGCCTGTCTGGAGCAGATTCTCTTGTCTTCGCATCCATTGCATCTCCTAATGCCCCGGCTTTAACAGTGGGCGCCTCTGTATTTAGGCTAGGTTTTTGGGTGTGTGGGTGAGTGTGTGTACTGTAATATTTAAGTAGTGTTCATCCCGCTGTCAGGCCCCTCACCCCCACACTCACACAGTCACTCTCCCCCTAATGGCTCTATTGCTGAGAATGGCCTGTGTGTGTTTTTTCTGGTCCTACAGGCTGAAAAAAGAAAAACAAAATCCCACACAGATTGCCCCGCTAGGAGCAATCAATTACCTTGTGAGACTATGAATCCCTGAACCCTCCTGTGGACTCCTTCTTTTCAGGGAGCTCGAAGAGAGTCTAGATATCTGGCTGAAAATGTCCACACCTATGTTTCTGTTTTACTTTTTCATCACAAGGTTTTTTTATTTAGCTGAAAAGCTTCTAACCTTTTTAAGTATTGTAGCATTTTCCTTTCTCTAACCTTCCAGCCCAAATACTTGGCACACATCAACAATAAGCTGAACATATGAATACACAGCATTCTTTTGGCAGCACAGTTTAGATTTCCTTTAAAATGGTTCCCATGATGTTGGACCGAGTGAGACAACATGTTTGTGACAACCGAAATAGAAGTACAGACATAACAAGGAGCTTATAAAAACACTACAGATTTATGTCTCTGTGAGGGCTTGTCTTATGGGAGATTGTGGTGTTTCACCGCAGATTTTTTTTTTTTTTTTTTTATTGCTTCCACTCAGATAAACTTAAGGTGAACACTGGCTGTTGATGTCATGTGCATAGTAGTGTAGCAGGAAGACTTATACAAATGCACCTGAAGTTTTTTTCCCCCCCATGTATTAAAAGACCTGTTTACAGTATTATAAAATTTTAAGTGTTGATTTTACTTTGAATCAACATGGTGTATATGTGTTACCGTATACACTGAGTTTCAATTTCCTTGCGCCTGCCTTCTAGTTGAATTTGAACACCATCTTCTTTACCCGGTGTACGGTAATTGAGCCTATGGACCAGACTGGTTCATTAATGATGCTGTCCCCTCCTCTCCTTACCCTGGCCTGACTGCCCTCCTGTGCCATGTCACTGCTCGTGAACAACCTTTCCTTTCTTCGGCTTAGCGTGGCCGGCTGGGGTTAAGTGTGCTTGTTAAGCACCAGTATGCTGCACAGACACCCCTCTGCCCCCCCAATGTGCCCTCTACATGCTGCCCAGAGTCTTGTGTTAAATAATGGCACCACTTGTAACAATTCAGAGAGGAAGCCAATGAAATGTTTTATTGAGGGCACACAATTATTTATGCAACTGCATGCACGCGCACACACAGAGAAACATGCACTTGGGTAAAGCTACACACTTGTGGAGTTTCTGGGAACACATGGGTAATGGAAGAATGCTAAGCTCTTGGTCTGTCTAAACATACTATAACTGTTTATTACAGCGCAGCACAGTGTAACACCGTATAGTACACAGGAACCTCTCAAGAGAAATGTTGGCTTGTTGCGCAGTCATCCCCTCCACCACTCAAGTGTTTCATTTTTAGTAGACTAATAAGTGCTGTGTGTTTTGAACGAGCTCCAAACGATAAATTCTGTTGCTCTCAGCTTAACAACAGCTGCATTTGGCTTGTTCGTGTCTGTTGTAAATTAGAGATAGTCTGAAGTTGCTGAAATAAAAAATATGGCACAGTGTCAGCAGTCCTAGTCCATATTTTGCATCTTTTGTGTGCGTTTTAACACACACACATTATCACTGAATGGGACCATCACCATTTTAAAATGGCTTCTGTTACTGTTCAAAATTAGAACACATATTTCTTTGCAGACATTAAGCCTGTGTCGTTTATCAAACCAATTTGTTTTTATTAAGTGGGGATTGCAGGACCCCCGCTCGCTCCCCACCCATCACCCGTCCCATTGCTAGCGCTCTCTCCCTCAGGAACTCCAGGGCATCCATCATGGACTTGTACAGCCCTTATTTGGGTGACTTAAATGGGTTCAGTTCTCTTAACCCCTCCTCATCACTCATGGCTTTTTGCTCACAGGTTCTAACACTGTTCACTGCCGATCCACTCAGGCCTGCCATGGGAAACGTTCCCGTCTGCAGGGAGATAAGGTCCCCGCATGAAGAGAATCTGTACACTCAATTACGTCTTACCTGTCTCTCTTCTGCTGTTTCTTTTTCCACTTTCTTTCTTCTCAAAGTTCCTATCTGGCTCCATCTCTCAAACACACTTGCGCATTCATTTTCATCTGTGTGCAAACATCAACTCTTTCAATCACACACTTAGACCCACTCTAAACGCGTATCTCTCGCATGTGTAGACTAACACTTCTGCTGTAGCTGCCTTTACTTACAGTAATGTCTTTTCATTGGCTCCACGTCTCTGTTGTGTTAAACAACATGCATGTGTTTGCTTTCTGCACGCTACGGCAGATCTCACCGCATACCGTTACCCGTCGCACTTCTCTCTCCCCACTTTTCCATCCACCCATGTGAAAGATAAAGCGAAACATGGATCTCCCCTAACTCTTGAATCTTGTGAAGCATGTCCTTGCCACCAACATTGTTGGTCTTGAGTTGTTTGGCCTCCTGGCAAGGCCTCAGGTGCAGTTGAAGCCTCCCCCCTCCCCGGGTCCCTCACCCCCGTCACCTCCCTGCCCCTGTAAAGCTGCCACAGTTCCTGTCTGTTCTGTGCAGGCCTGCACATTTCTTAATAGAGAGATGCTCAGAAGTCCAGGAGCGCAGAGGAGCTCAATGCGTTTCTGTTTTTGGTTTAGCTCAAAAATGTTTTTCCTGGCTCAACCCACTCGTACTTAGGTCCTCTTACAACAAACTAAAAGGTCCTAATTGCCCCCAAGGGAAAGGTTTAGCCACAATAGACATGTGGTGGGACAAAAGCCCAGTACTCTTACCCCGGCACCCTCACCCCTCCCCAGATAGAAAGGATGAACACGTCAGCAGTGTCTGTTTTGCACTGTGGGTAGCGCGACCACAGGTTCGACACTGTAAAACATTATATATACAGTATATAGACGCAGTAAGGCACGGCGTATGGTTGGCTAAAGATCTGGAATGTTTACAGGTTACAACACATCCAGTGTTTCCTGTTTCTCTTCACATTTTATTAAAGGTAAAGGGTCAGAACAGACGTGTGTATCAGATTGTCTCAGTAACCACACCGGCTGTAGCCTGCTGTCTTTCTGTGCCTCTGGAAAAAGATGGGAAATGGAGATTCAGGTTACAGCGAGGACATGGAGGGATGAATGAAGAATTACAGCTGCATTACACTGCGGCTGATAAGTTGGTGTAAAATCACAGCCGCAGACGTGTGTCCAGCCATGATTAAAAGATACTTTCTGGGGTTTGTTTAAGCCTGCTCAGGTGGCCGTTAGGTGGTCTTTCCCACACAGAGCAACATAACCAGTGTCAATCTGGCACTCCTTGCTAAATGAACTAAATGCGAACATTTAATTTTAACAACTGTTTGACCCAGCTCTGGTCCCTGCACTCATCTCTCTTGACTCTCATGCCTGTCGAAACATGGAAAGTCCTCATTCATTTTAGCCATCCATAAAGCAAATATTGTTGCACATGCAGTAGATGATCAGTCTTCGCATACCTTCTTGTGTGGTAAGTCATGGGCCATTTGAGTTGCACAGCACAGCTTAGCCACCTGACCTGAGTGCAGCCTGGAACGCTCATCACGCTCAGGCTGTACTTTATTTCTCCGTTGCTCCACAACATTGATATGGAGGAATTCCTGGAAGGGGCCTTGCTGACACAGGGTTGGGTAAATAACCGATTGATCTGGATCCACAGGCGTATATTATAAATATATGTGAAAAATCAACATAGTTTTTCCCCTCCTCTTTTTTTTGCTAAATCTACTTTTTTTGCGGTGTGAAATATTACATCACTGTCTTTGTGCCCCGCTCCTGCTTCGGGTTTTTAACTTAGCCGATGTTTGCTCAGGCAGTCGTGAGCAGAACGCACTTTCCATGTAACAGTTCACTGCTGTGGCCCGAAGTCGAATATGCAGACCCGTCCGACGCATCATTGCCTGCAGGAAGACTTTATAATTATGGATAGACTTATAGGGATGCGATGCGTACAATTATGAAGACTCCCCTGTGCCACGTATAATTATTATAGCTCATAGTTACGCTGCCGGCTCACAGAGGCATGTATTACTGCTCGCCCATAAAAGACCACTTAGTTTAACAGCGACAGGAGAGCTTGGAGGACATGGCCAGTGAAACCCCGGGCAGCGTCTTGTGCGGTCGGCTCAGAACTGGGCCTTTTGTTCGCTTTTTCACGAGTCCTGGGAGCCTGTTAACCCAGCCTGCGAGGCCGTCGGCCCCATGTTTTACTGTAGCAGTGACAGCCCAGCACTCCTGCTCTCTCCCTGCCTGTGGAGCTACTGCCGGACACTCTCTGTTTTACATTCCCTGACCATGGAGGAAGACCATATTGTTTTACTAGCCGCTGTGGAGTATCTGATTATGCTTTAAAGTGTGAATGCACGAGCACATATGAGTGTGTATATGTGTGTGTGTTTGTGCACGTCGTTCGCATGAAGAATGATCAAATGACAAGATGAGCTGTGATCAATGAGCTGTCGACAGAACACTTCTGACCTAGTGGAAAGCGAGTCCCCTGACGGTCCCGGCCCGTTTCAGGCCACCGGGGCAGGGGCGCCGCGGCACAAAGAAGGCTCTGTCTCTGTCAGGATCCCCCCGAGGACTCCTGCACGGGCCCCGCTCACCTCCACAACACCAGGCAACTAACAGCACTTCATCTGTCTGTACTCGCTCAGAGGAGTCGTGATGATATCATTAACTTACATTCAAGCTTTAATAGACTGAATATTTCTGATTGTTCCACCACAAGTTCAATTCTCATACCTCCAGTTTTACAATGTCCAATGTCATCAGTCGCAGTATAGAATTGGCTGCACATTGCTTTAATATTATGCTACTGTAATGATGTAGGAATTATGATTTCCTCAGTTGTAAGGCTCTGCTAAAGCCAAGAGTAATATTAAAATAATTCTCAGTTTCAGTACTTTTGCATCAGATTTAGATGTTCCAGTCATCCGAAAATAAACATTGCCTCCTGTAAACAATACCAACACTGTTAAGGTCTAATGAAATGTGCAAGAGCGCCGTTTGCATAGTTACTTGACTTCTGAATGACTGCATAGTGTCTGAAGAGTAAAGAAAACACAACATTTTCTGTGACTCTTTTGTATGATACTGTATGTCAGAGAAAAACTGGGAACCAGCCAGTAATTTTTTAAAGGAGAAAAGTAGTTATTATTTGCGTTTACATTATGTTGTCCATATTTTAATATGGGTTCAGACTTATCACATCGTTCATATTTCAAAACGCTCAGTTTTTATGGGCCCTCTCCAACTCATGTAAATCAGCTGGACCTAATCATTTAAACGCTTCACATAAATTCCACTAGTCATTTTGTTTTACTAGGCACTTGTGCTGCAAAAGTTAAATCAACGTCTAATTCAATCAGGCATCGCACAGAATGATTCATTATACTTTTACTGACTTCTGAAGCTAGTAAAGGTTTCCTTCTATCTTGTACCGGAAAATTTAAAGGTAAATAAAATGTCACTTGCAATTAATCTTTCCTGTTCTCTATCAGACTTTGAAGGAAAACTATGCTGCTGCTTTTCCAGACTCCTGCAGTTTAATGTTAACGTAGATGATAAAGTCCCTAAGTGTTCATCAACCTACTGTTATTTTTGTTGCATTTCTTATTGTAGTTCAGGTTGGGGGTGGCTCAGTTTTCTTTAATCCGAAATAATTACACAAATAATTGAGAAATATGTTACACAAATTCTGTCTGAATGCTTCACTGTAATGTGGATGACTTGAACTTTAAAGTTAACTTGTGACGTTTCTGACCGCTAGAGGTGCTGATGAGCATTATTTTGATGAACAAATCGTGTTCTGTAAAGGTACCTGTAAACATGGTAGCTAATAAAGGGACAGATTTATTTACATTTTTTAAGGAAGGATGTTTAAAATCCCTTAACAATAAATGTAAACGTAATAAATGTAAGTCTATATTGAGACTGCACTATGCTAAAATAAGTCAATGAAACATGCTTACTTAATGTTCAGAATCCTACATAATAATTTCACTTAAAATAAAGGACTCATTTACTGTATCATAAAACTTAAAAGTTTTAGTAAAGAGATACCAGTTTCCTCAATTTAATGCAGACTAATGTGTTTGCTGGGGCAGAAAATACAAAGGTCTTCTTTCCTTCTTAGTTTTTACATCAGAAATAGACAGCAGATGATGTCTTGTGATCAAAGATAATGATTGCAAGATGAACTCTCAAAGAAGCTGCCTTTGAACTGCCGGCACTGTTCTCATCTCTTTTGACTTTTAGAGCAGCAGTAGAGACTCACAAAACCCCCGTTCAGCATCAGAGCAGCAGAAAAGGTCTGATGTTTTTAAAGTTTGTGGTGCCTGGTGAACAATTTCCTCAGACAGTTGTAAGTCATTTCATTAGGAGTTGGACGCGGTTCGATGATCCTTGCCCTCACTGTACAGTCTGAATTGGCTCACAGTCGTCATTGAGGGGAAACTGAGGCAAGCGCTCTTAACAGGGTCTTAAAGGCGTAGTGTGAGGTAATGTTGGAAGTGATAGGTTCTCCCCTGGGGTTGATTAGGCTCAACCCTGTAACTTTCACTTAATGTGATATGACCCCTCAGAACCCCGAGTCTCTGACAACGCACACACGCCCCGCCATTACTACCACACGCAGACACATAGACACAAACACAGCTCGCACACGTTACCCCGACACTCCCCGCTGCACCAACCGCTGTTTAGTTTAAAACGAGGCTGCCGGCAATTAACTGTGTTATGTCAAGCTTATTCTCTGGCCGTTGCTCGCTGGGTAAACTGTTCGAATTGGTCCCCAGCAGCTGACTTGGTAGAACAGTAAGTAGGTGTCTCTGTTATCACAGCATGGTTTTAAAAAGCCCTCTGAGGATCACGCGGTGCAGTGTAGGATTTCAGCTATTAGCTTATTGTTTTACCTTGGCAACATGTGTTGGTGAACTGTAAAGGAAAAATTCACATTCTCCACATTTGGCTATGGTGTCAATGAGAAGAACAACAGAATATGTCTGGAAATGCAAAAGGTACATGAGCCAACTAACCACTGCTGAAATGATCAAGTGTGTTTCCATCTTTTAGAAGAAAAATGTGTTATTTCTCCCTTCTGCAATTTCAAAGACTGTGTTTATTTGCACGTTTATATCCTGGCTTGGAGTATTACACCATTGATCTTATGTAGGACATTTACATGAAAAATGGTTGAGCGGTATCCAGGTTTCTGATCGTGTGAGAGCAGATGTGTTTGGATTACACACCTCTGCCACTCATTTATCTACAAACAGAATATTGAGAAACCTGAGTTTCCATGCAGTATTTACAGTAATTCTTATTTATTTCTATTGAAGTACTCACACTAGCATATCCAGGTTACTAAAAACCAGGAAAAGGCTCTCTGGGTGTTTAAAACCAGCATAACATCTTATCTTTGTTAAAGAAACCTGGA
>JAVQJZ010064945.1:0-11243 GCA_036025355.1 Leiopotherapon unicolor | reverse complement strand
CCTCAGAGTGAATAGAAGGATCAAATTAATCACAACTGGAGTAAATATTGCATTTCATTTCAAGATGTCACCGCCGCTGAGACTCATATAAGAGGCTGTCTAAAATGCCATAAATAAGGAAAGTCCAGATAGATATGAAAATATGGACAGTGACATGTGAGGGAATCATTACCTAATGCAAAGTGAGCACCTGTCAAATATCCAATCCTGGGAGCCAAGTCATTTTTAATGGCACTCCAGTGTTTAATATCAAAATAAATTGAGAGGACTGAAGCTGGAGCTTCTGTCTGTGCCAACCCAACAGGAGGCTGTCAGAGGGGAGATGGAGCATACCAAACTAAACCAAGCATTCATTTTCTGTCTTGTAAAGCGCAATACAACATTGTTTTCTGATTTTCACAAGAAAACAAGGAGTGATGGCAGAGTGGGAAAGGGGGGCGCACTTTCAGAGAAGTAACAAATAAGACTGTGCTACTAACAAGGGGGGAGTACCGGCAGACAGAGACACAGTTCTTCCTCCATTCTCCCCCAAGGAGAACAGGCTCTGCAGGACGGGAGAGCTGTCAGCTGCATGTCACAGGATTGTGATGTCCCTTAGTATCAGGGCACCCGGCCCAATCCAATTCAAAATTTGCCCGAAAGAATACCTGCCAGCGGCTTTTGGAAAATGTTTTTATGGCTTAGAGTTATCATAAATAATTCAAAGCTGCTCATGTCTTCTTCACCACAGCCTTCTTTGAGTATCTTAGTATACACAATCCAAGAAATAGACTCACTGGCTATTAAATGTGTGAAAACAACCTGCCAGCGAAGTGGGTTTCCAGAGACAGGGAAACTATTCTCTCCCTGTACAGAAAGAAACAGCCAACGTCACATCTGCTGCTCCGTGACCATACGGCAACTTCATCAGGGCTACGAAATGAGTGCAAAGATAGAAAATGAATCAGTGTGTCCGTTCAGAGTGGTGAAATCTGCAGTTTCAGCAGGAGCTGTCGGGAATACAAGCGACAGCCAGACTGGTAAAGATTTAGCATGTCTGAATGAGTTTTTTTCAGCCCATTGAGACTCTTAAAGAAGAATTACAACTTCGCTGACGGATCATGTGTTAATCTTCAGTCTTTGCTGTGCTATGAAGGTCTCACAACAAGACCTATTACATGAAGCTGTGGAACCTAAACTTCAAAAGCCATTATGTACAGCTTAAACCTTTGACAGAGACGGTGGGAGCCATTGATTCTTTCTCTCAGGTTGGTGTGCTGAAATAAATCTGATTGCCCATTTCACTCCTAACCAAAGCTCTACTCCTCTTATATCCCCCCCAAAATCTTCTTACAGTCACATTTTTTCATGTTTTTCAACCGATTTTATGCACATCTGTGTATATTGCCTCAGGGCGTGAGACGACCAGTTCTCTCTAATTTGTGACTACATTCAAGTGTGGTGAATGGTGACTAATGCACAGTGTGCTGTCAAAGGGCATGGCTAAAATGTGTTTTAATGCTAAAACTCAGCCATATTCCCCTTTGAGGGCATTTCACAATTACGCAATAACATTCTGCACCTCTTGGCTTTAGCTTCGGGCCAGTAGCAAATGGCTTTATGCTCTGGAAAGCAATAAATGTGCTAAAAAAATCCAGTTTTTCAATAGTTACACTAATTTGAAATAATAGGATTATGTATTATATTCAAATGTTGTAGATATTGTGGACCATGTTTTGGAGGAGAATATCTGACACCTAAAATTACACTGGACTTTTTAGCTTGTAAAATCCCTGGTGAAAAGTCTCTGCTAACACATGCGTACAGCATGTGCAGCGCACAGTGGGCATACTTGTGTATCGATCTGCATATTGATCCTCTGCATTTATCTTTATTCATCACAGGTATGTGTGAGCAAACATCCATCTGCAGCCGGTGTCCATGTGAAATAAAGCAGGTGCTGTCAGTGCTGGAATCCAGCATGTCATACCTCATTAGGGAATACGTGCATGTGCTGCAGCACACCTACTACACCATCTGGGAGGCTGCCTTAGCCTCACACTGCAAGACTAATATTTGGGCTAATTAGCAACTGGAGGGACAATGAAGGGGAAGACATTTGGGATGCAAGGGGGAAAATTGCTTTGTCTGCTTAATTAAAATCTCTCAAAATAGGGCGAATAGCTCCACGGTTCTCTTCCGAAGCCCCGCCTCCTGTTCCTTCCACTCGTTGTTGTCCTCCTCCTCCGCCATATGCAGTAGCTGTATTTTGCCACCGGGTGGTACACCATGCATGGATAAGTGAGAGCTGGGGTAATTCTTTTGACAGCTCCTCGGCCTGCTGGTGCCTGCTTCATCCTACCAGCGCAGAGGCAATCTGGAGCCATCAAAACAGCTGGCAGCACGCCAGGGCCCATCCTCCGTACCACTGCTCCCACTCACACTCTCACCAATGCCAGTCTCACACACACAGCCGAGGCGGCCAGAAAGCAAAAGAGCGGGATGGAGGAGCCCAGACACCGGAAGACGCTCGAGTGTTAGCAGGGAGGAAAGGGGGGGTCACAGTGGCAGAGACGTTTGTAAAATGCTGCACAGAGAAGCGTGTGTTTTTGTTTCCAGATGAGGTCAGAGTGGATTATATCTTTTTGAATCCGCCAACACTCTCCGGATAAGTAATTATCTTACTGGAGTGAAGCGATCTGTATCCCATGCCCACTCCACCTCCCTCATGTACTATGCCCTAATTCCTGTCAACTCATTAGCTAGAATGGCAGTGCACATGTGGAGGCTCAGAGCAGTGCAGAGCCTAACTGGCACATTTATCAGAGATGGAGGAGATTCGGTTACTCTCTCTCTCTCTCTCCTATGGTCCTTCAGTTTTTTTTTCTCCAAAATTAAATGTTAATATCCTGTATTAGCTTTAACTACATTACTGGCACTTTCATGTCTGAAAAAAAACACATTCATGACAGCAGATAGGAAGAACAGCATCTTTCTGGTTTTGTGCACTTTTGTGTTATTTTCCTTCAATTTGACTCAGCAGATTTCTATCGGCATCCAGCCGCATCAGTATCTTAGCCAGACGTACTCTACATCCCAGTTACAGCACTTTTAGACACCATCTTATAAGGTGAATGGCTTGAACGCAGAGGAGAAGCATGAGCACACATAGAGATGACAAATGTAACTGCGTGGGATGTGTTACATTCCAACTGGAATGATTTTCTTTTTTCCCTATGAGAGAACCTGTTCTCGCTGTCGTTCCTGTGCAGATGCATCATGCTGTGATAACGATGTGACATGCTTGGGCTCTTTTTGACATTTGCCTTGATTATGCATATGTTAACTGTTTTTGCTCATTTGCTGCCAACTCTCCGCTGAGATTTCATGATGAAAACTCCATACATACTGCTGCAACATGAAAGCTTTACCACTTCAGTGCAGTCTGGCTTCAGGACTTTACAAGGACACGTAGTAAACACTGTATTGGTCGTGATATTTGTTTTGATATGATGTTCATTATATATTCACTAGCTTTACATACAGTGAATGTCCAGTTCAGCCAATGCTTTTGGTGATTATTAATTCATGAATAGAAAATAAAAAAGATCAAACGATCAAACAGTGTTTTTTGATTCTCATCTGATTATCATCGCAACTAAATCCTATTAATATAAGTTAATATTGAAAATCTCATTGGTGAATGAACTATACATCTGACATATTTATTCACTTAGTCTGATTATGCTAATACGCCGGGAATTCCAATTTTAGTCAGAAAATAATTGCCTCAGAGCAGACCACATTAGGAAGTCAAGGATTTGGCTTCCTCACACAGCCAGTTGTTGTTTTAATCCAGCTAGATTTCAATCAAAGAGGTCAAAGGGCAATCCGCTCGATCAAAAAGGCCAACAAGCTAATGCCAAACAGGCAGAAATCTGTGCTGAGTTCCACTTTAGAGAACACAGAAATGTACTTATTTCTCAGCTACACTACAGATACGGTACAAACAAATCACAAAAACAGTGAGTTTAGCAACACAGTCTCTTATTATAGATAAAGACATAACCAAATATTAGTTCTAAAGCACAAGCTGTAACTACATCCACATGAAACACTACCAAGGGATTGACTGTTCATATTGTTATTTTAATGCGGACGCCTATAAAATCGGCTCTTTCCCAGTAATAAACTGCCGCAGAGTGAGGTGTGCGTCTGCTCCAGCTACAACACGGATCTGTGAGAGTTCCCCGTGTGACACTCACTTCTCCTATTTCTCTCCTCTGGAGGAGAGGGGATAAGTATTCTGCACCAGGTCTGGTCATGAGCGAGTGGTTTGATGAGCCAAATGGTTAGCAGAAGACAGCCAATTTACAGGCTGGTGTGCATGGTGGACGTGACCGGCAACGTCTCAGCAGTGCATCAGTCACCTGCCACTCAGCACAGTCTAACATCAGCCAGTTAACACCATGCATACTGCTGTGGGTGTCTAGCTCCACACGCACGCTTCCTCTATTGCTTTCGGTTTGCTGTTCGAGGGCTGCTGATGTTCAACCATCAGCTGAGTCTCGTGATGCTGCTCAACCTGAACTTAAAAAGAAGACAAAGACAAAGAACACTAAATCTATAGTGTGTGTAATTAAAATTTGCCTTTTTTTTTTTTGTTCTGGCTGTCTCTCATGTCAATTACAGTCACTTTTTTTTTTTTTACAATCCCATGCCTACTTAAGGACAATGCACTGTGAGGTGAAAGTGTGTCACATTGTTGCTTTGTCAACGTCTCTGACAAATCCAGACAGAAACCACGTGCCTCCTAACTGCTGCGTAGACAAAAGGAGACAAAGACAAAGGCCTACCTCTTTCGCAGGAGCGTCCCAGGTATCCAGTCCCGGAGCAGTCGCAGACGTAGCGGTTCCAGCCCTCTCGACAGATCCCGTTGTTTTGGCAGGGGTTGCTCAGACACTGTTTGGGAGGCTCTTTAGAGCAGGAGGGCTTGACCCCGGCAGCCTTCTGGATCTCGGCCAGGCGCCGGACATCCTTGCTCTGTCCGTCAATGAATAGATCCCGGATGCAGCCCACGTAGCCGTAGTTGAGTAGTGCTGTCCACACCTCGGTGGGGAACACCAGCCCCATTTTGTTCTCTGGCAGACCCCCGAGGTAGAGATTGTCATCCAAGTCCAGGATCTCACTCTCTCCGGGGGCAGTGTAGGCAGTGCGAAGGGTGTTGATAGAGATGGTACCTAAAAAATAAGATACAGCAGGGTAAGACTTTCTTTCCTTTTCTTTTTTGAACAACTGTCTGTTATTCACCAGGTGGACAGATTATAACACCTATCGGTGACAGTAGATGCCAAAAGATGCTATCTGCCCCGCAGCAACACAAACATGCAGTGAAGACCCATTTAAAGATGCTCTGATGAAGAAATTAGCTTAATTAGTGTTATCCATCTGGACAGGGTCAGGATTTTCTTCATTTAGAATGACTGATGAGTGTTGATAAGACACATTAATCACTGGACAGCTAGTCTATTAGCAGCCTAATCTGGGATCCCTAAGAGTATCCTCTCCATTTTCCTTGGATTTCCCATAATAAATCTCCTTTATCTATGGCGCAGTGGTCATAAAAAAAGAAAAGAGAGGAGAAGAAAAATCATTGCCCCTTCTATCATTTCAGCCAACCAAACAAACAAACAAAAAAAACAAAAAAAAAACATCATAGCCATCTTTTTGAACTTGATTAACGGACTGCAGGCTGATTTTTTTTCACCCTGTCTCTCCCTCTGTTTGCCTCTCCAACACATAAACCTGCAATGAGAGTTTGTGTGTTTCCCCACCATGATTTATCGCTCTCATTCAGGTTTAATTCTCGATCTGGAGCGCGGTAAACAACAGCGGACATGACTGGACTGTAAAGCTGTGGAAAGGAAGGCCTTACTGTGGCACTCAGGCCGGGTGATTAATTTGTATATGGATCTGTTACTCTCAGTGCAGGAGCCATTGTGGATCTTTAATTAATGGTGGCTGCCTCCACTGCCCGCATCCTCGTGTAGTAATCTATATACTGGAGGATCGGCACAGGCCACTGCCTGGGGAGAGTGGCGGAGATATAGTTGGGTAAGGATGCTCAAAAACAAAATTGCCATAAAGTCATAATTTGCATTTTGAGTGGCAGATGCATGCCGTGGCAGATATGAAGGAGCTATTAGCTGATTGCCTCGGGCTAAATGGCAGAGTCCTAACTGCTTGTATGTGGAAGAGGAGCGCCGCTTTTAAGTTACTTTTCTAGTCAAAGTGTTTATGTTGGGAAACAAGCCCTAAGCCGCACATGGATTTTCAGCAGGGCTGCCTGACACATTTTAGAGACACATTAGACATTAAATGGGGCCTTTCACATTTCATTATGGCTACCATTAGCATGCATGAATATACATATCACAATTAATTATACGTATGATAAATATCTGTGCGTATTTTTCCAATGAAAGCAAAGTTTAATTTTTTTTTGTTCAATATGAAGAAAAGCTGCCACAAAATAACACTCTCTAAGCTAATTATAATCTTCTCTTTTTAGTCAAGGTGAGCCAGCCTTCTTACAAAAGTGCTTGAGAGAGACAGCTAAGGGCCTAGTGCACAATGATTAACCTGGTCCCACTAACATGTTCCAGCTCTTTTCTCAGGGTCTTGGCCCCAGGCATCTGTTCTAGCACTTTCCTGCCGCCACCCACTGCCCCTGCTCTCTCCAGCCACAGCTGTTGTGACTTCCAAGCTTTGCACACTTGGCAAGGGCCACCCGTCACGCAGCCAGAACAGCTCCCTTCAGGTTATAGCTAACGAGCTCGCTACATCAAACTCATTAGCGGGAGAAACTTTTTCCCGGAGTCAAGCAGGTGCCTGGCTGAAGAATGAGCATCAGCTTGGTCAGTAGGACGTATCCACGCGCCAGTTATGTCAGATCTCGCCATATCACAGGTAGTAGCTGGAGTACCAAATGTCTTTAAGTTGTGGATTCACTAAGTAAATTACTAAGGAGTCATCATCCAATGGCTTCTTGTTAATCTTATGGCATCTTCACTTAAGTCTTATTATAGCTGTAAATAGCAAACAGGGATGCTGCAAGTCTACGGTAAGCATGTCTGTCTAAACTGATGTAAGTGGGAGACAAGAGAAGGATGTCAGCGTCTTTCAGGCATCTGCTCAGAGTGCTCTGCTCACTTGTCACAGTCCTGTAAGGAAGTGTGTAAACACAGTCAAGCTATGTTAAGTCAGAAGGCACCATGCAATCCCATGGGGACATGTGCCATCGTCAGGCTAGCAGCATGGGTAACATCACACACGTACACACAACGCGGGGCCGCCTATGCTTGGAACAGCATTCATAGCCGAGAGGGGAAGGGGACGTGTCTCCACGAATGCTAGCGAGCATAAAAGAGGAGGAGATGGATACAGAACAAGATGGGAACATGGAGATAAAGATGTCTGGTAAGAAGATGAGGGAGGGGTATATGATGACAGATAAGAAAGCAGACGAGGCAACACAGCAGCATATAATATCTTGGTGAAGCAAGAACAGGATGTACAGTCTAGGAGGGTTGATCGAAATGATGACGCGGGCAATAAAGGAAGATGGATAATAATGACGAAGATCAGCATTCCGGCAAACTTTAAAACACTCTGACCACGTTTATGTCCCTGACCCGTAAGTGGTACTCCATCGTCAGACCTGAAGGCAGGGGTCCAAATGACAGCTCAGAACTGTCTCATACTTTCTGCATCAGCAGCCAGGCTCAGCTTGGCATGATGTCCCCTAACCCCACTCACACATCCCCCAAACATGTTAGACAGGGGATTACTACAATCCAGTTAGGGCGATACGGCCAAATCTCTCTATGTGATTGGATTCTCTGTAGAGAGAGAAGCCTGTGAGTGGGCTGCGGGGACGGGGGCTGTGTTGTCTATACACGTGTGTCTGCGTGCGCGTGTCTTTTCGTGTGCTGTACGTGTGCCCGTGTTTGTGTGTGAAGTGGTGGTTGTGCGTGACCTAGCAGGAAGTGGGGTCTACAGCAGAGAAATGTCCGTGTAATGTCTCTGATGAGTGACCCACGGCACTCATGGCCCAGAAGCCCTCACTTAAAAGCAGAGTGTCTCTTAGCGTCTCTAATGCATTGAGGTTAGAAGATGCTGTCTGAGAGCGAGAGTCCATTTACAGAGTTGCTTCCTGCAGGAAGAGCCGGCTAAACTAAATAGGGCAGGGATCATTATCCGCCATTGTCACGGCCGCAGGAAGGGCTGCGCATGGAGGACACGGAGACCCGGATGCAGATAACTACACCTAGTTGTTGTGTTGCTTTTTTGTTTTGAGTGATGCGCTCAGTGGTGTGTATTAATAAAACATCTGACGCACAGATAAAAAGCCAAGCGTACCATATGTTTCGTGACTCCCTCTCTCAGGGGATGAGTCATGAATCATTTTTTAAGTTTTAAAATCACCTTAATTCTATCAAATATTAAAACATATAACAAAAGGGTGCTGGGGTGCGTAATAGCCTACATGACTCAAGTTAGCAATATGTCTTCGGACGGACAGTTTTACTGAGTTTCACATGTGGACTATTAAAACTGAAAGATGGTCATTCAGGCTCTCATAAAGGTAACAAACTAGTAACAGCACATCATAGCACACACTCCAAACAAAACATCTTTAAGCTTGTTAACCTGTATGTCCACAAATGAGCTCTCTTTATTTAATAAAGCTCTGAATCAGCTCAGATTTCAGCTCAGATTAATAGGCAGCAATAGTTTATGAAAAAAAAAACATTAAAATCTACATTTAGAAAAGCCATTGTGAAAGTTTTTATCTCTCTCAATTTGCACAAATCTGCTATTTAATGCACCATTAAAATTACATGTTTCCTGTGGGAAGGGAAATCGCATGAGGCCTCTTCAGTACAAAGGAACTGCAAAAATTCTAATGCTTCCATTTGAGGTGCAGTGCACACATCATTACACACTGCAAACAATGGAGCTTTGTGCAGTTCATGGAAATCTCGAGATGCGAGATCTTAGATTTAGGAGGACTGCTTACTTGCAGAACTTAATTGGCTTAATCTTAAAGGGTGAGCAAAGATAAAATAGCACTGGCAAATTTGAAAATTGCTTTTTAACTTGAAACCCCACGCATGAGTGTGCTGTGCTTCGGCGCTCGAGCCATTTTGTTACTCTTCTCACACGGGAAGTCATCATATTGCAGAGACCTTTTTATGTCCCCTTGTAAGTGTTGATGCCTCAGACTTGAGGAAAGGAGGAAAAGTTATTCTGAAATGTCATTAGTGCGCAGCTCAGCACAGCACTGTGCAGTAACTGTCTCAGTCCTGGGAGAGACCACCTCCTGTTTCCATGGAAACTTAGGCAGGGTAGACAGAGAGAACAGCGAGTGGAGCGAGCTCGGCTAACAAAAAAAGATGTTCGATAGCTTTTGTGTGTGTGTGTGTTATTGTGTGTCCATGTGTGTACTGTATGTAAGTATGTGGGGTGGATGATAGGAGGTTAGCAGACAGATAATGAACACAATCTAATTTAGCAAGACATTATTTCTTATAGTTTGTTCTACCATAACTAAATGTTGTAGATTTCTGTTATTTGAGAAGTCTCCCACAGTTTCTTTCTTTCTTTCGTTTTTTCCTTCCACACTCATGTAGAATCCGAGCCTCTCAGCGCTGTATATTACCGCACATGACTTATTGGAAGTAAAACCTGAATGATTAATGCAGCTGGAATGTGGAGTCACAAAAAGGCATGTGAATGGGCTCTATTGCTGTATAGCCCCATCGTAGTACTGTTTATAGCTCAATTTAAACCACAGCCCACTGTGGCTTTGGGGGGTAATGAAACAGTTAATCTAATTTCCACCTCTTGAGATGGAGTGGAAAACATGGTCAAGGGGTATATCTAATTTGCAGCATGACATTGCAAGGCCCTGGCTCTAAGCACACACTAACAAATTGCTGCTTAGATAAGCAAATCAACAGGGACCAGTGCAGAGCAACCCGGGGGCTTAGAGGACACAGCGGAGGGGGTGGGGGGTGGGGCAAGGTTATTTTATGGCAGATCTGTGTTTGGAATCATGACATATGACACATTGGTACCACCATCTAAAGTTAGGTTACTGCCACTGAACATTGCATTTTTTTCCTCCATTAAATGCCTGGGACTGTTCATGACCATCATCCAGTGCATTTATTCGCTTTGATATAGTATCAGGCCCCATATGGTAATGTTTTTGGGGTTTTTTTTCACAGAAAGGTTGAGCCTACAGTGGTATTTGCATTGCACTCAAATAATTCACTTACACGGCGCGCACCAAAGCTCGCACTCATGGTTTCTGCTGAATGTTGTATTGTGCCTATGATTCAATGATGGTCATTTAGTCTGCAGAGTAGTTCATCATTACGCGTACAAGCACACAAATGTTTATGTATACAGTGGTCTTGGGAGCCAAACGTACTGATGTGAGAGTAATAGTTGGTTTGTCTGTATCGGTAGTACGTTTTGCTATGTGGTGTTAAATTTGTTAGTAGTTTTTTTTCTTTACTATTTTTTTCTAAATGCTGTTGAACTGATGAAGACACGTAATTCATTTCCGTGTGTTTTGTGTTTTCTTAAGCTGCAGCGTGCTAAGCTCTTGGGGGCCACCACAGCTGCAGTAAACAACAGCCCACATTTTCCTGCTAATGGACTGGAGAGTTACCTGATCTGCCATCGCGCTGGAAGTCCACATGATACCACTCGCCGTCATTAACTTTCTTATTGACTGCCTTGGTCTTTGTGGTTCCCGAGCCCATGTCCAGCAGCAGGTACAGATGACCATCCAGCATCTCAATGGCAAAGAAGTCCACTTTAAAAGTCTGGGGGCTCTTGGACTCTTTGGGCTGCTGCTTTGGCTTGCCATGGCTGAAGAGGAGAAGGCCGTTGGGCTCTGTGGTGCGGAAGTCGAAGGAGATTGAGCCTGTTTTCTTAGCGTTCCACTTGTTGAGGATGATAAAAGACTCGGGCGTCTCGAACGTGATGGGGTCCAGGGTGGCCACGTTCTCGCACTTGAAGGCCACAGTGCCGTGGACCTTCATCTTGGAATCGCCCAGCTTGGCCAGTCGAGACAGCTCAAGTCTCACGTCGTTGTTTTTGTACACAACCTGTATCGGGAGAGGAGAAAGCAAGTCAATTCTACACGTCACGCTATGAAGTGGAAGGCTGACTTCTACCGCTGCGTA
>JAVQJZ010064930.1:0-16263 GCA_036025355.1 Leiopotherapon unicolor | reverse complement strand
ACATTTATTTTTCTTAAGTTCCTCTATATTAATGCATGTTTTTGCAGTGTACATATTCTTCATACTTTTTGTTTTGAACACTGCACATTTCTTTCAATCGTAAAACATTTTATCTCTTATCTTACTATGTTTATGGTGACTATTATAAACTAAAATGCTGAGGCTTTGAGGCCCCCAAACTACCCATTTTATGAAAAGATACTAAACTTTGGTTAAAAAGGTTTGCAGGTCAGGCCACTTATAAGGCAGTTATATTATATTTATGGAGGAGTGAGGGAGAAATTTCTGAATGAAAACATGTGAGTATGTGGGAGAGAGTGCTGATAACCCCCCCGTGGAGGACCCCCTCCTCAACCTGCTGACAGACAGCTGCAATCTTTTTAGCATAAGTGGCCCCGCCTGCTCCATTAGCAAAGAGAAGGAGGGAGGGTGTGTGTGTGTGTGTGGGTGAGGTGGTGGTGGTGGTGGTGAGGGTGAGCTCGACCCCCCCTGGGCTAGATGTTAGAACAAATTTGAGGGGTGTCATATTACACGCCTTGTGACAAGAGGCAGAGGGGAGGTGAACGATGAATTTGCTTGATGAATTAATCTGCGGACCAGTAATGGCTCCGCTAACAACATTAGTCACCCCTCTTACATCTCTGTGCTGCGACTCACTAGTTTTCTCCTCCTCGTCCCTCTCTGTTACACAATCATGGCGTCCTTTCCTTCTTCATCTTTATCCCCGTCTGTCTCAGCCTACTCCTCTTTTTAAATAAATAAATACAATATATATTTTGGTAAGTTTTAGTTTGTTTAATATACTCCCTCATTTACATTTAGTCACTAATGTGTTTGTAAATGTGTCAGATAAATGCCCCCACAGCGCTACATTACAACTGGCTGTTACTGCCACTGGCTCAAGCTTTGATTCAATACACAAATGCAAAATTGCTGTGTTTAAATAGATATTTAAATGGAAATGTATTGGGGAAAGACAGCTGTTGGTATTTGTAGCCTGGAGTGCTCATTACAATGGGAAATGGGGAGGAGTGTGTATGGTGCTGGTGATGTTGGGGGGGTGACAACGGTAGCATGGCGAGCAGCTGTGTTAGCAAGTGAATGGTGTAATTACTGGCCAAACCTCTGTCATTAACCTGCATTGTCGAGTGCCACCACATCCGTTACCATAAGAAAGCCTTGATTAATTGACTGCAAGGTTGAAATGCAATTATGTCGTTGGGCCGCAGTTTGTTAACTAAATAATAATCAACTGCGTTAAAAAAATGCAAACAACAAAAAAAATAAACATCCCTGGAGAATCTGAGCTACATGAAAATGTGTTTCTTTTCTGAGAGATGGAAGCAAGATAAAGTTTACATTTACAAGTGGAGCAAAACAGGTGGATTAAACTGCGGCAGCTTCACTTCAAAACAATAAATTTATATGCAATGAAAGAGCGAGACAATCAAATAAATAAAAAAAACACAGCGGCTCTGGTTTGTTTGTGTGCATGAGTGTGCTGCTGAAGAGTGTGTGTAACTGAGTGTGTGTATGAGCGTATTCAGTGTGTTTGCTAAAGTGTGACTGGTGTGTTTTCTGTGTTTGCATGCGTGTGTCTGTGACGATGTGTTTGGCAGCTCGCAGTGCGGTTTGTTGGACCGACTGCTTGCATGGGGTCTCAGGCAGAGAGGCGGTTGATGAAAGCACTGGCGGGATGCTCCAATAAAGAGCAGATTATCATAAGCGACCATTGTCCACCTCACAATTCTCTCCAACAAACCACCACCCCCCTCCCTTTTTCCAAAACCCCAATCTCCACTTACTCACCCCTTTGCTGAAAATGTTAATCAGGCCTATCGCTGGCAGGCTGAGGAAAGGAGGAGCGCCCGGCCCAGTCAGTGCAACTTTAACTGATTTAGAAGAAACCAAAAATAAAATCGAAGACAAAAATTACAAGTAGGCAATAATGACGCCTGCTTCGGTTTACGAATAAGTTGGACGTCTGTGGGACGTGGCGAGTAACTACACCCCCTTCCCCTCCATCCCAAAACTCCCTCCTTCCCTCCCTCCCGTTGACTCCATCCACCCGGCTCGTTTTATCTGAAGATTCTCAGACAATGCCTAGAGGATCCCGTTCCCTAATCTTCCTAAAAATCCCCCTTTCATCCCCACTGTTAAAGAATGTATGAAAGGCTGACACCGAGCTGGAGAAAAGAAGGGGGGGGGGAGGGAAAAAAAAGAAAGAAAAAAAGAAGAAGAAGAAGAAGCGTTGCACATCTGGGAGGGTGGTGTCGCTGGGCTGGACTGTGGGGATGCAGGGAGGGGCACAGAGGCAGCAGCTCAGCATTGGTCGCTTGTGCAGAGTTCTTGCAAGTTGACTAATTAAATTGTTTTGCTGCTCAAACATTCAAATGGCTGAGGAGATTAAGGGCAAGAGCGGGAATGGGAGTATGTGTGTGTGTGTGTGTGTGGTGTTAATCTGTGTTCTGACCCAGTTGAACCTTGGAGTCACACACACATTTTCACACAAAACAAAAAGCTCAAATCCTTTGTTTTGTCCCCTCAAAGGCAAGAAAAAGGCAATGGGTTTTAAAGGAGTGATCCCTAGATTTCTTTTCTTCCCCCCATAGGGGAGAACGGTGCATTTGCTCCTGAAGTGAATTCAAGATGACCACAAACACATTCCACTGTGGTCTGATACAAAACCATTCGATTGAGAGTGAGTGCTCTTTTCGTAACCCTGACAACAACAACAAGAAAATGACCAAAGGCTTAAAAAACAGGAACGCATCTTCTCTTTGGCCGCGTCTATCTCGGTTGCCACGAGCTTAGCTTACGAATTGGGTCTGTGATTATGGATAAACAATAGTCGCAATCTCTCTGCTCAACAATTTCAATCACAATTCACACAGCGGACAGGCCTTCGGCGTGCCCCGGGTTTATTTTCGAGTCTACCTTTATTGGAAGATTCGGGAGGAGAGTTTGTTTGAGGCTTAATGTTACTTGATTCATTTTCAAAAGTGCACTAAAGAACTTTTTTTTTCACACCAAGAAAACACAACAGAGGAAAGAAGATGAGCTGTACAATGCAGCACCTCAAAAACAAAGCACCAAACGTCTCTCCCTCCATCTTTCAGTCTGTGAACTCGGGAGGGTATTATAGTCTAAACACTTTTTCTTCTGTCAGCGCTGAAAGATTAGACTGGTTATCCCATTAAAGTTGGTAAAATGCCATTCTTGTGTCTTTAAGCTCTCGTATAGGAGGTCAAGATGAGTCCGCCTGCGCTTACAAGGCGGGCACGGATGTAATCTGCCCAAAGTTACAATAATTAATGTTAAGCTTCTTCAGCAATACGTTTGTGAAAGAACTGGCCCTGATAATATACTTAAAGCTGCACACGCTGTTTGTGTTGCCGCAACAGGACAAGGCAGGGCTTGATGTGCATATATGCGAGCGCGGGAGAGTCCCAATGCCACTCACGTAGGCCAGCTTAAATCTTTAGTCAAACTATAAGATGATGCTGCCACAATGCTGGATTAGGTAAGCAGGAACGAAGAAAAGGAGCAAGAGGCCGGCTCGCTTGATGCTAAGGAAATATAAACGTAATAAATGCACGCTGATGATGACGCCTGGGCCAGATCAGCATCAGTGTTAAAACTACAAGTAGGGGATCTGGGGGAAAATGTGAACACATTAAAAGCCCTGAATAAAGCTTTAAAAGAAAGAAAATAAATTTAAAAGCAATCGTTTGTAGATTTCAATTAGAAAATATGAGAGTAATATCTCTAAAACGGCACGAATGTGTGGCCACAATAGTGATCTTAATCACTTAATCCCTGATAATGGCAAATAAAACAAAAACAAAACAATTAGATGAATCCAAATGTGCCTGAAGGCCTCAGTTTGGATGTGATTTAGAGCCACAGGTTGACGTTTAATCCTCCACACAATCACAGACCAAGTCAAGGCCAGCAGCTCTTTCCAGTGTGAAGGCATTGACAGTCCGGTCTGTCCCTTTTTCTCAGATACTGAAGGGGATAGGCTGCATGTGTAAAGTACATTAAGCTCTTGCTGGATCCCTCCTCATGCCATTCTCCTCTCGTCGATTCGCAGACACAAAGGCAGATTAAAGGAGCGCGCGCCATAAAAACCCTGTGTCAATCTTATCGGCTTCGAGTGCAATTTTTAAACATATGTTAATCTGGGTGAGCTAAAACTCATTCTCTCCTCTCTCTGCTTGTTTATCTCTTATCAAATGCGCAGTAGGTGAGAGGCAGCTTTACGGTGCAGCTAAGTGCCATTATTTGGATAATTGCGTCCATTGTTGGCGGTTATATAGCTATTTGAAATGGGAGGTGTGTGTAAATAGGTGCAGGGGCCAGGTAGGGGGTGGTTGAGATATATTCAAACAGGGGCCTGGGGATTTTCTGCGAAGGCTACATGATGCATTTGAATGCTTCTTCATTCCTCAAGCTGAATTTTCAATAAGGAGCGTCTGATATATTCTTCTGTGCAACAATTCCTTTAGAAAACTAACAATGCCAAGGTCAGAGGCGCTACATGAATGGGTAGAAACACACAAACAAAGAACGGTATCTTAATTCTGATTAAATTTAGCGTAGAAATAAAACATATTCAAGTTCAAACTTTTACTTCGCTTTGAGTATAAAAGTTTTATTCTACACCTTAAAGACTGCCATGTAATAATATTATAGTCAAAATGTAATGAATACACTGCTTCTGTTGAATAGAGCTAACATTCTTCTCATTTAATCAATAAACTCCCATAAATATTCGGTCTGTTGCAGGAGGTGAACATTCTCCTAATGTTGCATGTGTGAAGGACAGTGCTCCCAGTGGTGCAAGAATAACAAGTTCATTAGTCGAGGGGGGGCGCCGCAGGAATTCAAATTCCCCCCCGGCCCGGGCCTGGCCTCCGATTGGCTGGCTGCGTCGGCATGGCGAGACTCATTAGAGCCCAGCAGTAATTAAGAGTTGTTAGAAAGTGAATTCTCCAACCGCAGATTAGAAAATTAAACTATTTACTGATTACATATTAATAGAAGACAACAATGGCGCTTGCCATAAGCTTGGAAGGCAACCAAGGAATAAATCTGTGTACTTAATTACCATAAACAATGGGGGCATAGAAATGGAGTTTTATGCACACTCCCTCCTGTAATGTGTCTGATATCAGAAGACACTTGACAATTCTTGTTCAATTATCTCTATTATTTAATGTGCTGTGAACTGCCTCTGAGTAAATAAATTAACCACCCCAATTACTTGGGATTCATCTGGGGAGGGCCGCGGCGTAATAGAAAATGCCGCAGAAAGCTGCATTGTGCCCAAACCAGGGGGAGAGAGAGAGGGCAGGAAAGGGGGGTTGAAAAAGGAGGGAGAGCAAGGCTGAGAGAAAGGAGAGAGAAATAAAGATTCAAGGGGATAAAAAAAACAACAGAGCAAATAAAAAGTGATGCTGAGAGGTAGAAAGGGTTGAGAAAGAAAGACAGGAAGATAAAAAGAAAAAATACAGCTGAACAGTGAACTTAAAACAGGGAATTTTAAAATGAATATTATTACAGTCTTGTAGTGAACATTATTCATACACGTATAAGCAGAATGACTCAAAGAAGAGAAGGGAAAAAAGGATGAGGGGATGACAAAGCAAAAGCATGTGATATCAAAGACGGGAGTGTTGAGGAGCAGCAGAGCACAGTGGATCTTCCCAGGCTTTCTGCTGCTGGAGCAGAGAGATGAACAATCAGTCATGGGTCAGTCGGTCTGTCTGTTCACATCTGCCCATCAGTCCTGCAGAGCTGCGAGCTACCACAGCACTGCTGCACACTGAGCTCACCCAAACTTACCTCGAGAGGTCTGAATCATATGATCATACGCACCGCTATGACATCCACCCTGCTTAGAAAGTCTGCTACATGTTTGTGAACAAACTGCACACAGCTCTGGGTATAATAATATACACACTCATATTATCAAATGGATGGCTAAATGTGAAACTGTTTGTATATTAATTATCAGTGAAGCTCATTCAAATGACTCACTCAGAGCACTGCTAATGTTTAAGGACAAACTTTGCTTTTTAAAAGAGAAAATAGCAGCGATGACGTCTTCTCTTCACTGTTTTCTCTCTGACATCCTGCCTTTGCTACTTATTTCATAATGCTGACCGACTTGACTAGCATTAAAAGTTCCTCATTATCTAATCTTTTGTTGCGATCACATCTGGACTGCTGCTCAATTAAAATAGTGGAAAGTGCCGTTAAATTTTACTTTCTGCCCAAACTTTTCTCAGAAAAGGGCTGCTCTCAAAAACCCACATCAGTCTCGACATTGCAGATGTTTGTCAATCATAAACATGTTTTAGTTTGGATTAAAGTGTCTAAAATTAAAACTGACAGAGAGGTGAATAATCTGAGAGAAACTTAAGCACTTATGGTATGAGCCTGGGCCAAAAAGAGCCAACAGCAGGCTTTTGTGAAAAATTGGTGATTGGCTTTAATCTGGCTGATTTATAGCTGATTCATCATGATAGTGAGACTGTCACACAACTTTGACTGACAGCTGATCAAGACTTGAAAAAGCAACATTCATGAAATGTCTCTAGGTGCACTGTGACTTTGGGAGTCCCACATTTCAAATAGTCATCTGCGATATTTGGAGAAATTAAAATGACTGGCTGGCCTTCAAAATTGTGGCTGGCAGAGTAAAAAAAATATAAAAATATCAATGTTTGCCGATAGCTGATGGTAATTTCTGACTGTGTCCCCTAGTAAAGTGCAGGGACCAGTCAGATGTGATGGATCAATACCGGATGTTTTGCTTACAGCCAATCAGCCGCAACTTCAATCAGACATTCTGGGTCCAGAGAAAAATATCTATCATCTTTGACAGCCTATAGAAAGGTGACCTCAGTTGCTGAGGTGATAAAGGTTACTTCAGTTACCAGCTGTCACTGGCGCATCTCGCTCTGATGCCTCCAGACCTTGGCCTAAAGGCACAATCCATAACCTATTGGATGAGTCTCTGGGATAAGTGCTGCAAAATGAGATATGGAAACAGAAATGCACTTTCAGGAAGTAAGTGAGCTGCTCAACATCATTTGGAAACTTTTTTATCTTTGCTGCAACAATAGAGCGAGGAATCTGCAGCAATCTGAGTGTGCATGTTCTAATTTTATAATGAGCTCAAAATATTGCACACAGTGAAACATGGGCATATATTCTATGCTATATCACCCATACATCTCACATTACATCACCCAGAAGTCAGTGTGCTGACTGGAAACCACATTTTCTCAATTTCATTCCCCACTGACGTTACAACGGAATGAAAAGAAACTAAGGTGAATTTCTCTTTTGATATCCTTTTATTATTTTGTCGTCACCTTCCCTGTTGTCACCCTCTTTCCTTTTCAAGTGAATCATATTTTTCAGGAGGGGACCGCAGGTATATATATATATATATATATATATATTTATTTATATGACTATATAAAGAGGAATCTTTATGGCTGAAGGTGTTTGGAAGTAAATAACCTGGCGTCTTGCTGGCTAGCGGCTGGTTTATCAGTGGGTGAAGAAGAAGAAGGAAAAACAGCCCTTCAGATTGACACAATGGCGTGCGCTCCGACAGGGGAAGAGGGCACGGAGGCAGGGAGGGAGGCGAAAAGCGAACACAACAAACGGAGAGGAGAGATAGTCTCGATATCAGGACCCAAATGGGATGAGGAAGGTGAGCGCAAATCCCACCGCCCCAGTTTGCTTTTCTAAAAACCTCCTCTTCTATCCTTCCCTGTGTTGCTTTTTTAGGATTTTGGGGGCTAAATCCACCAAGGTGGGCACTGATATATCAGAAAAAGCACGAGAGCTGCTGCTAAATCACTACAGCAAATACTGCAACTACACTTTCAGAACGTTTGCAAACATAAAAATTTTACACTTCCTGGAACTATGTTTCTTTTTTTTTCCTCCAACAGCATTCTTGGGTGAAGAACGGGACGGTTTAGTATCACAAATGGGAAGCTATTCTCCAATTTCAGTTAGGGACTTAACGGAGCCAAGGCCCCTCTTTTGGCTCGGCGCACTGTCTCATGTCTTAACAAGGCTTTACTCCCGGCCAAATCTTAAATAAAAACCTTCCGAAATCTGGCTCCATGCGCCAAACCAGATTGCACTTTGTATGCGAGGGTGTGTGTAAGCATTTGTGTGTGTCTGTCGTGGATTTGTGAACTGTGTCAGTGCTCATGTTGTGTTGCCTCGTGTTTCGTCTTTTTTTTTCTTTGCCGCTCTCCTCCCTTTAACTCACCCCCGTCTTTCCTTATACAGCATATCAATGAAGGCCAGATATGTACTAGGGGAAGGAGGGTGTGTGTGTGTGTGTGTGTGTGTGTGTAGCCGTGCATGGCTGAGCACACTGTTCAATAGTGTGGAGGCTGGCTGGCTGGGGCCGCGGCTGGCAAACGGCTGCAGCGGAGACTTCGGCTGGGGCTCCGCTATCGCACCCAGTTATCGTTTCCCCCATGAAGGGCTCCCTTATCACCCCAGCCCAGAGAGGTCTCCCTTCTTCTCCCATCCCCAAGACACCCCCCCTCCCTCCCATCCTCCCCACCATCCCACCCTTCCCCTCCCTTCCCCACCTCTTCCCTCACCACCACCCATCCCCTCCTTTCATATCCACCCAGCGCTCAGTCGTGCAACATTCAACCGAGAGGGAGGGAAAACAGAGGTGGGGAAGGAGGAGTGGGAGTGTGTGTGTGTGTGTGTGTGTGTGTGTGTGTGGTGGGGGGGGGGGCTTCAAAGATTCTCCCTCACACATAAATACGCACACACAAACTCCCTGAGTGTACATGCGTGTGTATGTGCGTGCGTACGCTCAATTTGCCAAAACAGTTTTTCCAGTGTAATTGGGCTTGGGGTACCTGTGTCCATGAGATAGCGCAGCCTCTTCTCCACGCGAGCTGCGCGGGCGTCTATGTGCCTCTGCTCGCTCTCCAGTGCAGACAGCTCCCCAACCACATACTGACTGGTGTCTTTGAACGCCTTCTGTCAACCAGAGAGAGAGAGAGAGGGAGAGAGAGAGAGTGGTTATGAGTGAAAAGAAAGAGTTGCGCGATATAGCATTAAACAGAGACAGAGGGGGGAAAAAGGACGAAGGGATGACAATAAAGAAATACAGAAATGGAATGAAGCAAAAAGGTAATAAGGATAGAAAAAAATCTTAAATCTTTCACTTGTAAAACAAAAGAGAACTTCAGACACAATAAGAGATAATACACACAGCTAATGTTAAACTAACTGTTGCTGCCTCACGTTTTGTTGGAGCTTTGTTTGGCTTTTCTAAAGTCGAGTATCTAATCAGAGTACTGTGAATGAAATGAACTCATACCAAACAATCAAAATAACAGAAATTGTAAGGAATTCATTATTTCTTATATCTCCTACATAGTCATTGGCCACTTTACTGATAAAAAAAATAAAATACAAAATGCTTCTTTTGACTCTCTTTTTGTGGCTGAAGCACAGTAAAATACATAACTGATTCATAGCTAAAATAATATTAATGTAAAGCATTTGAATCACAGTAAAATGGTCAAGCAAAAAGCCAAAAGATTAAATATAACAAATAAACATAACTTGTGGGATTTACTTTACGACTTAAATTAGACAGGTGGGGAACTTAAAGTTAGCTGCAAACTTTAGCTGCAAACATCTATCTATTATGTATAATTTACAAAACGTTCCCTTACACTAAAAAACATGTTCAAGTTAAAGCTTTAAAAACTCTAATAATGGTTTATACATGGTTTCATGTTTTGAAGAGAAAAATATTTGGGAGAGGCTTTGCTAAACTTCATAAAATCATGTAACAATTGTTTAAACTTGCTTATAATACTCATTTCTGCAGTGAAGTCTGAAACCACCTGCACGTTAAACGTCTCCATGGTCGCTTAAACTAAACCCCACATTCAGCTCTCAAACACACATACACATTTTAGATAAGTCTAATACGCACAAACAGCAGTCATAACTATACCTACGTACACACACACACACCTCAGTATAACCATATGCCCTCTATACACACTCCATTTCTGACCCCTCTTCACCTCTGTCTCCCGACTGCTTGCTATTCTCCAGAGAAACTCCTCTGAGTGAAGAAAAATGTTTATTCAAATTCACTACTGAGGATGCATCCGAAAAAATATCTCCATTTTATTGCTGATGCACTTCATTTTTATTAATGGGAAGGAGAACTAGTGAGCAGGAGAGAGAGAGAGAGAAAGTTTTTTTTTTCATTCCACCCAGGCCAGCACTTTTTCCTGTACTCTTTCCAGCATGTGAGTGTGTGTGTGTATCTGTGCACGTGTGATTTGTGCAAGTGTGTGTGTGTGTGCGTTGATTCCCAGCAGCCCCCTCCCTCCTCCCTCTTGCGTGCTCTCGCTCTATCACCATATTTTTCCTTGGCAAATCAATTTTACACATGATCAGCCCACTCCCCTTGCCGCGCTCGGCCCAGCCGTAATTAAGAGGAGGGAAATTACCATATATATTATATTAATGCAAACATCATTCAGCAGGTAATTCTTGGCTGATCGGGATAATGGAAAGGTTGAACACCCATTAACCCTGGGGCCCAGGCATTGGGAGGAGGAGGAGGAGTGAGTGTGTGTGTGTGTGTGTGTGGGGGGGGGGACTGGGGTGCAGGGTCGAGGGTGGGAGAGGGCTGCCTGGGAAGAGAGATTCACCCCATGGTCTCCGGTGGTTCACACACACACACATACACACACACACTTGCATACACACTCAATGAAATAATAGCATTCTTTTAGGCACACTCTTTGTACACACAAGTTCAAACAAGCTGAAAGTGTGTGTGAGAGAGAGTGAGTGTGTGGACACTTGAAGGACATGCAACTTCTTTGCACACACACCTCTAAATGGCAGAACAGCTGATATCTAGCACTGTCATAATTAAAACGGCAGCGTGTTAGATCAATACTTGGGAGAAGAGGGGACAGTGGAGAGGGAGGGAAAGTGTTAGAGGATGAGAGGAGGAACGCGGTGAAGAGGGGGAGGGAAATTTAAATGTAGAGGGAGCGAAGAGACAAGTGATAGATTTATCTACCTTGAGACAGGAGAGACAGAAAGAAAGGCGACTAACAGGAAATCAAAAAAGGCGAAGAAGGAGCAATTAAAGGATATGACCTCTGACCTCTCTCCCAATAACTGCACTCCACTATTACACCTGCAGAAAGAGTTGCTCCTTTTCGGCCGTTTGTATTTTCATTGTTGCAGGTGGGTTGAGTTCAATAGCAGAGAGAAAATGACAAACCTCCTCTTCAAACGGTCTGCGAATGTCGAGCTCTGTCGGCGAACCTCGATCCTCTTCGGCCCTCCTCAGATCCTCAGGAATCGACTTCTGTCTCTTCACCTCTGGCGTGACGAAGAACAAGAAGGATGGTGTTCAGAGTGGCAGGTGTTAATGTAGTCAGTGATTGCATTAACAAGACTTATAGCTAGTTTTATTATCGTTAATGCTGCTGCTACTGTTACTGAAAAAGCCTGTAATTCTCGATCATCTTTAGCATCAGCATTCATCTCTTTTATGAGGAGATCCTGCACTTTTTCCACAGAAATGAACTTTCTTTATGAATGTAACATCACCTTTGTGATGTTTTTTCCTTTTTGGTGATTACTTTAGCAGCTATTCATTACTTGAAATCTTGAAATATGTGTTAAGAACTGAGAACTATGTTGTGTCTCCAGTCACCTCCTGTCAAGTGTTGTTGTGTGCAAACATACTTCCCTGAGTAAACACTGTATCCACAGTGTGTGTGTGTGTGTGTGTGTGTGTGGGGGTGTGTGTGTGTGTGTGCGTATGTTTGTGTTGTATTGTCCCCCACCTGGTCTGGTCTCCACGTACTGGCTGAAGGACTTCAGCTGAGTTTTCCTGACTGCAGAATCTTTGTTGAAGACGACGGGGCTGCGCAACCTCTCTGTCGCTCTACGCAGTCGCTCTGCTCGCAACTCTTCAGCGTTATTCTGTCAAACGGAGACAAAAAATTCAGCTTCCGCTAAATGTAACACAAGTATAGCAGATTGCATTCAACAGCTGCTGAAGAAACCATGCTACTCATGTTGCTCTAATAACTAATAAAAGAAAATATACAGTCTTAATCAATCAATCACAGCACACTGACAAATAATGGACTCCCCAAATGCACCATAAATTATCTAAGTGCAATCTAAGAGAAAATACATCAATTTTCCTGCTACAGCTTCTCTGTTTATTTCTCAACATGTAAAACTGAGATGAGGATAGACGCACCTTCAGGAAGTAGAGATAGTTTAAACAGTGGCTGTTAAAAGAAAACTAACAGTAAAGCTCCAGACACAAAAGAAGAAGTGGGTTAAACTTTAAATTATTGACTTTAACAAACAATGTCAGCGATTAGTCTGCTGCCTCTCCACATCTCGTCCATTATTCTGTCAGCCTCCACCAGCCACTTAGATCTGCTCTCAGGCTTTTATTAGGCAGCCGTTTCAGGATTTCACAGCTGCTCTGTGATTATTGTGATCAAACACACACACTCTAACACAAAACACACACACACACACAAAACACACACCCATTAGCACACGTGTAAACACGTGCACACAAACGCACCTTCTGACAGGCCATGAGATAAATCTGCTGGAAGTCGATATGTTAGCTACACTGTGGTTTGCTTGTTTGCGTGAACACACACCCATATACACTCACACACACACACTCATTCTCTCCCTCGCTCATGAGAGAGACAAAAAGGAGGCAATTAACTTGACTTTCAACAAAACCCCGAGCCAGAAAATATATTCAGATTATGCAAAATGCAAAAAAATGCTATTGTTTTCAAAGTGAACATGTGTTAAAAAGCTACACGCTCGCTTCTCCCACTATCAAAAACGGCATGCAGAAACGCTTTATTACCGGGCCTCCAAATATGCCAAGCCGAGTGGAAAAGAAACCGACTCGGGCTAAGATTGACGTTGTGGCAACGTTAATAAGACGGCGAAACGTGTAATAAAGTCGACAATTAGGGCAAACATGTTCCACTGCTTGAGACGGAGGGAGATAGTCAAGCAGGGTGTGCAGAGCGAGGAAAGCTAATAGAGACAGTGTGGGTGGGAAACAGGCTGTAGATGGGGAGTTGTTAGTTTAGCTTCAGATTATTGACTTTCAAAAACAATGTTAGCAATTAGTCTGCTCCCACTTTGTTTTGTCTATTAGTTTGTCAGCTTCCCCCAGCCTCTTCCAAAACCTTATGTGAAGTCAAATCGAGGCAAATTTATTTATGAAGGGCAGCATACAAAATGCCCAATTAAACATTTTAAAATACGAGACTGGGGTGTGTGTAAGTGTTACTGTTTGTGTGTGTGCACGTCAACATTAAAGCAATCCAATCGACAACCACAAAAGTGTGTTGTGTTGTTTGACAAATTAATGTTTGGCTTTCATTACCATTAAAGCTGCACCAGTCTCAAATTGTACTTTATAAAAGGCGTGAATCAAACAAATGTCATTGTGAAATTCAACTTAACGTCTTACATGATTTTTTACATTAAAAACAAGGTAAGTGCGATTTCGCAGAGTTTTCGAGGTGCTCCGTTTACTGAATAAAAACATAATAAACTGGGATAGTGACACTCAGTTTGCCATGTTATTTCCTGGGCTGACGTGTTTAAACAAAAGAAGTGTATATAGGAAAACCACAAACATTGCACTGTCTTCCTTTCATAGAGATGAAACAAGTTTTTCTAGGCATGTGAAAATGTGTTTTATTTTATTAAAGGAGTACAAACGTACTATCTGGGGAGCAGAGTGTGTGGTGTCAGTCTCGTAGGCGGAGCAACAAAAACATAATTTGTCCATCAAGTGACTGATTTTATGAATATTTCATATGTTTGCAGGAAAAGTGTAACAATCACTGATAATTGGATGTCAAAGGATTTATTGGATTAATGTTGTTGTCCTTGTCATATTTTCGGGAGGATTTGTTGGTTTTTTTTTTTATATATATTCTTTGTGTGTTGACTGGTAAAAAAAACTGCAAACCCCTGCAATATCTACAAGGAACTGTTGATTTAGCAGAAGATAAATCCCCAGGGAGACTGATTAGGACACTGAGGCTGTCCACCCAATTATTACTTAATGTTTTAACTGTGGTGGATCTGACGTGTTCGCTGGAGTCCAACCGGAGGTTAAACAGCACAGCCTGGAAATTAAACTGCAGCCAGACAACAGCCAGTCCTATATGAACATACTGATAATGACCAGAGACGTCAGCTCCACTGGCCCTCAACACTTTAAAAACTGACTGTGTTTCTCTTAAGAACACTTGGTTACCCCTCTGTCTCCTTTTTTTACGCTCTGGGACAGGCAGATATTGGGGTGTCCCTCCCTCCCCGTCTCCCTTTTACTCCCTTTCTTTCGCTCTCCTGCTTTATCTCTTATCGCTGCTATCATCGCTGTGGCGGTGGTGAGTCAGTGCTTTTGGTGTGTGTGAGTCTGTGAATGTGCATGCGGGGGGCTGCGTGACTAACGTTGCAGTCTGCTGAGCGTCGCACGCCCTTATCGTACGCTACCAAGGCTGCGCATACACACAATCGCTAATGAGAGGGAGAGTGTGTGTGTGTGTGTGTGTGTGTGTGTGTGTGATGTTCCTCCAGGTCGTTCCACCCGCCTGAAGGACTTTCGGGATGCCCAATTCTCTTGGGACGAGGCAGTCTATCCTTTTTTTTAAAGGACATAACAAGTAAACTCAACTTACTGCACATACAGAAAAATGCTTTTTAAGACATAACTGACTTATTTAAGTAGTTTTGTATTGATTTTTTAAAACAATTTTGATCAGTTTCATGTTTAAATCCCATTTGTGACAACGCATGCAACCAATAATTATAACAAATCATAATCTATTACAAAAATAACTGATTTTCCCTATCGGAGATCAATAAGAGGTCAATAAGGTGTTTTCTAAATGTCCAACACTCAGACTCTGATGGACCCACAAACTTGGAGAGACAAAATCTACATTAACAAAATTTTCTTATGGGGCAACGAGGCACTTTTGGGTGTTTTGGATGATTTCAGGTATCACCCAAATGGTGATGCTGAGTCTGTGAGGGTCAAGTGGTGACACACACACACACACACACACACACACACACACACACACACACACACACACACTCACAAACTCCTCTGACCATAAAGGACTAAGCCTTTTAGGCTTTGAACACAAGAGGGTGTTTATGTGAATCGATGATCAAAGACACCCTGTGTCGCCATAAGCACGGAGGGTTTCACTTGTGCTGTCTCTCTCTCTCTCTCACACACACACACACACACACACACACACACACACACACCTTATTCCACTTGACATTCAAAATCAATTAAACAGATGTTAAGACTGGCTGACTACTTGTTGTTGACTCAATATTTACATCAGAAGATACAGACATGCTACAGCAACATCCCCCTTCCTTACCTTTACACACACACGCACACACACATACACAGAGTTTGAAAAGGTCATAGTCAATAGACGTGAACTGCTACATGTTATGTAGAGCATTATCATGCCACTGTGTGTGTCTCGTGGCGTTCGACAGACTCATATGGACAGGAAGGGGATAAACGATGGTCGTACATGAAGTGGTCCGACTGACTGATGTGTACACGGGGTCAGACGGCTGACAACCGTGGTCAATCGGACCCGATTGATTGGACTGACCCTTTGATGATGTGGAGAGAAAGGTGGGACAGACAGAGACAGATAAAAGGAAAGAGAGGTGGAGTGAAAAAGAAAGGAAATGAAGACAATAAAGAAACCCAGGGGGTGTTTTGAGGTGAGTTTGTGCCTACCTCCAGTCCTTCTGCAGGGCTGAGTGGGGAGGTGGAGGAGGCAGTGGGTGAGGATGAGGAGGAAGTGGAGGATGGGGACGAAGGGGAAGTGGCTCTTCTTGGGCTGACCTCCACCAGCTTCTTCAGCTTCAGATCCACATGCATACTGTTTGTACCTGAAGAGGGAGAGACGGAGAGAATAATGAGCACAAACACTATTCAGACATAAAAATACAAGACAAAATCTAAAAATGGATAGAGACATTTAAATGCAAAAATCTGGACACACACATGCACAAAGCAAAAAGAAAGAAAAGTGGACAACTTAGTTTGCATTCATGTACACGCACACACACACTCAGGCAAAGCTA
>JAVQJZ010064927.1:0-12134 GCA_036025355.1 Leiopotherapon unicolor | reverse complement strand
AGGCAGGACAGAAGGGAGGCTCAGGTGAAATACAACATCTGATCTGGTGACTGATCCTTTGGCTGCTCTGCTGGCACACATGGAGGTGATGGGGCGAAGAGGGGCAGCTGTGCAGACGGGCGACGGGTCAGGTGAGGGGACGCCTGGTGGTCAGGTGCAGAATGGCAGGTCTGAGGTGACGGGAGGGCCAAGATTACAGGAATCAGAGAGTGGAAGGCACAGGGGGAAGAACAGGAGGATGAGTTTGAGCTATTAAAGTGCATTTTACCAACAAACAAGAGAAATGATGAACAATTCCATTTTTTTACCCTCCTTACTTAACAATATACAATAACAATATAACAATATAATATGCTGTGCAAAGTAAGAATCAGTATCAATATCACATGTTGCAGTCAGGAGCCTCGCTGCTTTCAGATACACCCTCCATTGTTCCCTTTGCCAGGGTTGCGATTGCTGTCTTTCCTGAACTGTCGACAAAGCATGTATACATTTAGAGTCAGACCGTCTCTCTCAGAGCGATAATTTAGCCCTTGGTGGCAAACTTAAACACTTCCTCAGCACAGACCATCAAGCCGCTGCTCCTCACCTCGTGTTTCTTCAGGTTTCCTCAGTGTTTCTCTCACCTTGGGAGCATGAAAGACAAAAGTAAAACTTCAACTTAAATTTTTTGGAGATAGAAGCGGCAACTTTCAGTCTCTGAGTTGTGAATGACTTTGCAGCACTGACGTTGGCTCAGAGGGTTAGAGGGTGTAATATTTACGAGATATGTACAGGCAGATAATTAAACCCCCTATTCATACTCACAGACTATATGGAATTTTAACTTCAGGAGATATTTTCAAATTTCTTAAAAGGGCTCAGTGCAGCAGAAATAGTTTAACTGACCTAACTGCCTGTCTGCATGTTGTGGACATAGATCTATTTGATGATCAGCTTTACCAGCTGAGCCAGTGGCCAATTTAACTGTCAAATATATGGAAGACATGTTACTGGAATAACAAGCGTAGACAAGGGTACAGAGTTTTTTAATGAGCAACCTTTGCTAATTGTGTTTGTGGAATACACAGCTGCACAGTTACAGCTCATGTAAATGATAAAATCAATGATGGCCGCTTTGTGCCGCGCATGCTTGCTCACTGGCACACTGTGATGACTTACAGGGACACTTGAGTAGAACAGAGACACTACACCTGTTCTCTTCCTGTCTGCTGTGAAAAAGGCCTGTTGATGACATGCCAACAAATAAATTGTGTAATATCTTATATCTAAATACCATAAAATAGCACCTGTATCCAAAACCCAGTTCAATTCATTGTTTTGCTGTCTGTGTCATCATATAAAAGAAGCATCAGAACAAGAGAGACCATGATCCAGTTCGGTCTGTGAACACCCACACAGTTCTGAGAAGAGGTTTGACCAGACACAGTGACTCTTTTTAGATTCATGCGATGGACTGGAAGAGGGATTGAAATGAGTAAAGTCCCTGTAGGCTTTGACTGTAAGTCAACGTCGTCGTCTAAAGTCTGCACGAATCCAAGTGAAACACAAAATGCCCCTTTGAGGTGTGTGTTGCTTGATTCCAGCTTCAGAGTATGTTTTTGTCCAAACTTGAGGGTGTTGTCTGTCCAAAACGGTGCCATACCCTCCTGTGGTTTTATGGGCAAATGGTGATAGTGAACATCTAACGATCTGTAATTATTGCCTCATACTCATCCTCTGGTCAGTAAGAGTTTTATAAGCGGAGCGTCACTGCAGTCCCAGCAGCCTTTCTGTTTCAGGCTCTGGCCTCTCTGATACTGGTAAGGCAATTATTCTCACACCCTGATCAGTCTCGTCTCTTAATCTTGATTTAATAAAAACCTCAACTGACTGTCTGTGCCTTAGACTGGCCAGTATGGCTCCAGTGCTGGCCTGCCGCGTGCTGCCCAGCATCGAGGTGACCATGGGCTACGAGCGGGATGACAACACTCGCTGGGGGAACTGGCCTCACACAAACATGGTGCAGGCCGTGAAGAGCATGGGCGCTCGCCACAATGTCCGCGAGCCATACATATCCTTTCAGAGGTCTCTTTTTACTGTATTAGTTGACTGAATGCAGTTTTGTGTTCATTTTCGTCTTTTGTTCTGAACTGAGACCTGCTTTGACCTTAACCCTTTTCTTTCACGAAGCCTATGTGGATGAGAAGAACAAAGTGGTCAGCACCCCTTCGTTCATGTGGGAAACAGATTATCACTATCACTACATATTTGATGGCATCGGAAACATGGTCAAGCATGTCATGCGCATGTCCACCAAGTGAGGTGACATTTCAAGCCTGGAAGAGAAATAGGAGAAGCTGGTGTTGATGTACGACACACTTCTGCATTGTGATGCATTCCTACATTAACAATATGACATAAAATAAAATAAAATAAATAAATGCATTTAAGAGCAGATGGCTTGTCTTGGGTAATTAATGTTTAATTTGTATAAATGTTTGATTACTCTGCAGATTACATTTGAGTAAATCTGCAGGAACTTCTGGATCACTGTTTTTAGACATGACTTCTTACTCATGACAGGAAGAGAGGATGATGAGCTGAAGGCCGGCCTCTGCATCTGATCCAAACTAACACTGATGTTATAAATTGTAGGGTCAGAAGTTTGATGACCGACATCTTAGACTTAGACTTCACTTTATTCTTCTGACATTCTGATCTTTAGCCAAAGCTATGGGCATATTATACACACCCTTCTCTTAATAACACTGACCAAAACTCCATTAAAATCATAGTTTAATATTTCACCCAGGTCCACTGGCAATCCTGTACAGTGCTTGTCAAGAACGACACCTTTGACTCACCTTCCAGCAGGAGGATACCAGAGTCCCAACAGTATGATGCAGTTCAGGAGATTTAAAGATGGGGTGACACAGAGGATGCCAGAGGATGTGTTGATCAGATTTAAGTGGCTCAGCAGGTGGAGTTAAGGGCGCACTCTGAGAATGAATTTGTTCACTTCATTAAGGTGTAGAGAAACTGTGTTGTCACATGCTTTCCCCCCAGTGCAGTAGAAAAATCAACACATTGTCTCAGTCTGGTACATTCAGAATAAAACAATTTATTCATTACAAACATATAAAAATGACAAAAACAACCAGGTGGCAAGATATAAAAATTTCCAGTTTGTACAAAACATCCAAAACCATCATCAGAAATGCATACTTGCTCCGTATGCAGATTTTCATCTGGGTTATTTGAGTAAATAGAATACAAATCTGAGCTACAAAGATATTCCTTAAAAACAGCTTTTGTCATTTTTCAGTAGAAAAGCCAAAAACAAAATGGAGGCTAGTGGGCACAAAATTCATAACAGACTTGCAATTCAAAGACAGAACCAGAAGTCGATGAAATATTCACAGTGTTGCCTTCACATCGAGGACGTGAATTGTAAACATTGTTGCATATCATAACTCACCTTAATAAATATAAATACTCATCACGTGAGCAAAGAACAGGTACAACGTTTCAATGATTTTTTAAACCTCTTATCACTTTTGTTTGATTAACGTTTGTCAGCTCAAACCTTCCAATCAACTAGTGGGAGATCCTCACATAAATAAAAATAAGGCAAAAATCTTTTTCCTCTGTGTTTCCAATCAAGTGGCAAGCTTGGACCGATTCAGGAGGAGTGAAGTAGCATTTTCTCATCTGATGAAATGATGAAGTGGAATATACAATATATCAGCAGGGCTCATTCACATTAAGGTACCGTATATATAAACATTTGTACATTTTGAACAAATACTGAGAAGCTATATGAAGTGATTTCATGTATAAAGTCTCAATAAGGGAAGGTCATTGAGACAGACAAAATGTATAAAACAGGACATGAGTGCAGGGAACCAGCAGAAAAATTACAGTGGTAAATAACAAATTCTTCTTTTCAGGAGAGTAACTTATCGTTTGGAGTAACAAAGTTAAATAACTTGAACTGCTTCAAGATTATGTACCACAGCACAACCTTAGAGTTGCCTTGTATGGTATCTTTAAGTACGATTATTGAAGTACTTTTGTCATATTCAGAGGGAGACGATGGTGAAAATGTTTGACAACACGGGTGACATTACAGATTTCCACATACAGATTTTATCTCAGACACAGACCAACATAATTGTCATTAGCATCCCTTTATCATTAAGGGGGAAGTCTTTGATGGGATGGACATAAACATGGAATACACCCTTCATGATGTATCATGCTGCTGCTTTTAGAAAACAGTCCTCACTCTCAATTGTAAACCTGTGTTGGTCGAGGCTGAGCAATTAATTTCTCAAAAGGGCCCCGTGTGCCTGATTGTCAAGGTACGAAAAAAACTGTTGCACGAGCTTTTTAGAAAAATAAATAATCCCTTCTCAGCTTCATTATGCAAGCACAATGGAACAAAGTACAAGAAAGAGAATAGGTCATGTGAAAACTGAGGTTACAGTCAGTCTGATTTGATGGCATATAGTAAATAGTACTCTTTAAATTGCTTAACTTTAGTCTGCTGTAATGGAGGATAAAAACAATGAGTTCTTTCACGTGTCAAAACTCTAGTGAGGTGTGACGTGAGGCGTCCAGGACCACAGTGCTGTCGTCTGTTCATTAAAACTGATATTTGGTATCCGTCTTAGATAAACCTATAAGAGACAAAACAGAGCAGACAGAGAAAAGAGAGCAGCAGCATTAAAGAACAGCACGTAGGACAACGTTAAAACATTTCAACTGTGAATTAAGCAGCACAAGTTTTAGCATGCACAAATTCACTGCACATGGATGACACAGTAGCAAGCAGGAAGAGGGTGCAGGTAAGGCAAGCAGTGAGAGGGGGAAAAATAAAGAGGAAAGAGGTGAGAGGACAGGCAGAATAACGGACCGAGTTAAGCTGCTAGAGCAGTGCTGAGTTGGTGTCAGAGTCTGAATCGTGGCCAGGGGTGAGGCAGGGCTCACGGGAACAGATGGATTCCTGAGCCCGCCTGTACTCCTGGTACTCCTGCCGGAGAGCGTTGAAACGCGCCTCGCTTAGGGAGCGGCTGTACTGGCAGCGGGGTGGGTTGGAAACTGGCGGGCTGACTGAGGGAGACGGGCCTGGGGAGGGCATCAGGGAGAGGAGATGGATGGGCACATCATGGGACAAGCTCACAATAATCACAAGGGCACAGGATGAAGGCATGCGTCACATCAAGCAATACATTCACAATGCCACGTGCAACATGAAAAATGAGAATGTGAAAAGAGAAATGATTACCTTTCTGTCGTCGGTCCTGGAGGCCACTTGCTTGATCATATCTGACCTCCCCCCCTCCTCTCCGAAAACCCATTTGTGACTGATCAAACCTCATGGCCTCCAGGACCTCGGAATCCATGCATGCATCAGCAGAGTCCCACTCATAACTCTCATCTACTGATGTGTTCCTTCTAATGAGATACACAAGACAGGTGGTCAGATGACAGTTATCACAAACAAGAACAATAAAATAAAAATACAGCATTATTTTGGCAACATAAATGAATCCCTCAGCCATGAAGACTCTCCAGTGTGATTGATGTTACTGTCCAGGTGTGGTGGTGTTTCACCTTTTCGCTCTCCTCTCAGGCAGCTCCGTCTCGGCTCTGTGTCGCTCACTTTCCTCTGTGGTTTCGGGGGAGCTGAGCAGCGTAGGAGTGATGGACAGAGACTGTCGGAAGAGACCGGCACTGCCTCTGCCGCTGCTCTGACTGGCATAACTAGTCCTCCCCCCCTCCCTGATCTCCCTGCCCTCCCGTACCTCTGGCTCCCCTCCCCTCCCCATCATCCTGTCTGGCTGCCTGTAACTCTCTCCCTCCCTGGGTGGGAAAGGGGCGTAGTAAGGTGAGGGCCAGCTGATGCCCCTGGGCAGGTAGGACCTAGGAGGGCCCCTCCGGGGGTCCACGGGTCGCATGCATTCCCCTCTGGACCCTGGCCAGTGTTGGTACTGGGGAACAGGGATGGAGGAAGGCATGGGGACATATTTATGCTGGGCAGACCTCAGGTTATCTTGGTAAGTAGGAGACCACCTGGAGGACTCTGGGAAAACAGCGGCTTGCCGTCGTGGATCAGAGGGTTCCAACATTGGGGAGACTGAGGTTGATCTGGGTGGGTACATTGAAGGAGTGAGGTAGGTAGGACTAGCTAAAGATCTTTGTGCGTGGTGAGGCCTCTCTAAGCTCCCCATGCTGGGGCGTCTGAATGGGATATACTCCCTCCAGGATGGGCCAGGTCTGGGAAAGGAAGGCGGACTCCGGCCCAAACTGTAGGACTTCACCCTGACATCTGGGTGTGGGAACTCATCCCAGTAACATCTCTCAGAAATGTATGTCCTCGGGCTCTCAAAGTGCTCCCACCTCTGTGAGCCTAAACTGATGGATTTCTTTAGGAAGGGACGAGGCTGTCCCAAACCCGAGAGCGTCCTACAAGGGCCGATGCTTAAGGACTTCTTTAGAAATGGCACAGGGGCTTGACATATTCGCGATGCAATGTTATTAGTCCTGCTGCCCTGAGAAGCTTGTCTTTGGGATTGTTCGGATAAAGACTCACTACTATCTACAAAACTCTGCGAGTGCTTTGATGCTATATCTGCCATGCCTCTAGCTGCACTGAACAAGGTGTGAGCAGACCTGGATCCAAGTCTGGATTCAGGTCTGTCTGTGTTTCTGTTTTGTTGACTTTGTGTTTTCTCCTCGTAGAGCTGCCTGCTAGTTTTTTCTGGGCCAGGTGACGATGATCTTATCTCATCTGGAAATCTCACCCTAAGTGAGGAATCTCTACCATCCACATGGAGGGAGCTTTTATAACCTTGTTTTTTACCAGTGTAGCTTTTCTCTGCCGTACCCGCAGAATGAGTTTTTTCAGAACAAAGCCCCTTTTGGTTTGACTCTGTTTCCAAGTTTTCCTTAATATGGACCTCCCAGTTTTTAGGGACTACATCAGGCTTGGCCCCCGGGGATTTTTCTGGCTTTAGTTCTGAACTTTGTCCAGTAGTGTCTCTGACTTCACTGTCTTCCACAGGCTCATCCACACTCATTTCAATGAAACCCGGAAGGCTCAAGTATTCAAGTATTGTACTTGTCTGCAGTGGGGACATTTTGGGAGATGGAGCTGCAGGCTTGGCTTTGAAGGACCCTGACATCCCAGGGACAGAAAACTGGGACTGATCACTATCAACCTCCTCAACCAGAGTCAGTGTTGACATAGGGCTTGGACTATCAGGGAAGAGACATTTGTCACTCCTCCTGGAGCGTGTTCGCACACCCTCTCTCTCTAACTCAGAGTAAAATCCTGAGCTCCGTCGGTCATACTGGGCCTGACTCGTTTTTTCTTTGGCCTTTGCCCCTACTTCATGATGTTCGTAGGGTAAGGTAGAATAAGTTGATGGACTGGGATCCCTTGTATCTGTGTAGTCTATTTCTGCAGTTCTCTCAGGCTGATTATATGGTGCGGAGGATGAACTTTCAGGCCTCTCACTGTCGACTGAAAGACCCCTGGTAGATGAATCCCAGGGTTGAGTGCCTGCATACGCATATGAATGTCTGGACCTTGAAGCAACACCTCGCTCCTGTGTCTTTTCCTTCAAGCCCTGCTCAGACACGGACATCCTGCATATATTTGGCTCACTTTGAGGACTCAATGACCTTGCTCTGTCTGGTGTTTTTAAACAGAGGTTACGGGGGCTTTCTGAGGTGATGTCAGGGGTGAGCATGGGGAGGGATGTGTTCTGAGTGACTGGGGTGCGCGACGAATCAACAGCAAGAGAGTCGTCTGTGGTTTCTCTACGTGTGCGGGGATGCTGTGAGCTGGGGGATGCGGCGTCCAGGCTACTCTGTACAGGAATGAGACTGGTGATGGACGTCACAGGGCTTATGTCCCACTGTATTCGAGACGCAGGGAGCCGGTCCATGGGACTGCTGGTGTTCCCAAAGTAGCACGCCCTCCGATAGTCAGATACCCGACTTGTCTGACCTGAGGGCCTGATTTTCTGTCGAATAGTAACATCTTGTGGTTTCCATATAGGCTCTTCCTCTGACTTTGGCGTGTCTCTTGGAGGGATTTCTGTCTTGTTAGACTGACGTTCATCTCTAGCACGACTGCGACTTCTTTGATCAGCAGTGTAGCTTACCAGCTCCCTCTCCATTTCCTCTCTCTCCTTTGCTAGCTGGACACACTTGTTAACGCTATCCCTCTCCAGCTCACTGTCAAGGTGTGAGACTATGGTGCTGTTATTAGTCAGCTCACTCTCCATAGGCTGGTAGCGTGACTGGTGTGGTCTGTCTCTGGTTTTCCTGCCCAAACTGGGGAACAGATCCTCAGCGTGGCCGGGCATGCGATATGTCCTGAGAGAATCGCTGGGTTTTTTCTCACTGTTGTCTGAATAAAAGCTGGCTCGTTCCAACAGAGCCTCTGAGCCTTGCTCATCATCAGAGTAAAAGCAGCCGTGACGGGAGAAGTTTCTGGCCATGGCTCGAACTCTTCCAGGGGAAGAAGGAGGTCTGCTCAACTCCGGGACGTCCACAGTGAGGGGGGAATTTTTCCTCTCGTCCTTCTCTGAGCTCAAAATGCTCGATTTTGGAGAGTCCCTGAATGATGTCCTGTTGCTCCCTGACCCACTTGCCCCACCGTTACTTTGCAAGATGTCCTTTTTCAAGTTTTTCTTATTGGAGGGACTAGAACCCTCTGGCACTACTTGGACAATAAAGCGTCCATCTGGGCCTCTGGATATGGACTCCAGCGCATTTGGAGAGGGGGCCTGAGACCCCAGGTGACTCTCAAAGAGCGTGTAATGTGGCGGTGGAGACGAGTTGGACAAAAGTTGCTTCCGCTGGTCGTGGTATTCGCCACGGCTGCCTTTGTCAAAGGAGGACCGATCAGACTGTGAGGAGGAGGAGTTGGGGAAGAAGGGAAGCGGCGGACACAGTTTCAGCTTTAGGACACTGTCTGGGCTGCGAGGAGGTGAGCGAGCTCTGGGAAAGACAGGGATGAGAAAAGAAAAAGCTTGAACCAACCTTACAGTACTGCAGAGTCTAAAGTGTGATCAGGTAACATAAATATAGTGAAGCTAGACTGTTAAGGCGTCTGGTAGCGGAGCACAACAAAATTTTCTTGTTTTGAACTTCACCACAGTCTACTTGAGGCTATTGCATTAATGATACAAAACATTCAGGTTTTACAAAGATAGAGCCCCAATTATAGAGCCACATTTTATGGACTGGTGAAATCAACATGCAAATGCAAGAAGAGAAAAATTTAAATATGCGGTGTCTTGGTGAGGACACTTACTCTGGAGATGAATTCTTCTGGAAGGCAGATGGGAGATCTAAGAAAAAGAGAGTGAAAGAGGGATTAAGTTGTTGAGAAATAGCACAGCTGCATAACACAAAAATAGAAATAAACTTTCCACACACCAACATACTTTTAACAATAGTTGCTTGTTTTAGAGAAAATAACTGTCTGTTGAATCTGATGTTCTACCTTGTCTTCTCTTTCTGCGCCGACGCCGTCTCCTGTGACTCATGTAGCAAGCTGTCACTAAAGACAGGATGATGGCCACAAACAAGAAGCACACTCCTCCTAACACACCAGCCAACAGGGGCTCAGGTATGACCTCTAAGAAACTTGGACGCAGTGGGTAAATCTCCATCCCTGGAATCAGACAGCAGTTAATAATAGTGGTTGCACATTGCTTTACAAAAAACTAATGCTAATGTCCAGGAACGCACACATGCCGGAACCTAAATTTGCATGTACTGTTCATGACAATCTATAAAAATCCACTTACCTGTGGTGGACACACGGACAGACTCACTCGGTTCACTGAGCATTTTGTTACTGCGAGACATCAGCCTCAGATCATAACTGGAGTCCTTTTAAAAATTAAAAAGAGGCAGATCAGGTGTTTGATTAAACACAATCTGATATGCTAATGATGAAAGTTGCATTTTATTATAAACTGATCATTACCCTCAGCAATCCTTGTACAAATAGTTCACTCTGGTTGGCACTAATATTGCTGCTGAGGATGACCCACTGGCCCTGATCCCTGCAGGCCTGCAGCACATAACCCGTCAGTGGAGAGGACGGAGCCTCAGGAGGCAACCACTGGAGGAGAACCCCTCGCTCGGTCCGGTTGGCTGACAAGAATACGGGAGGATCCAAGAGTGGAAGACTGGTGGTGGCCGTAGGTGCTTCTGTTGGCACAGCTGATAAAAGGAAACAATATAAGACAGACTTACCACAACACTGCATTAGAGAGTGAAGGACAATCCGAACAGAACATTAGTTCATATACACAAACCTTGTGTTCGAACAGTAACTATTTCACTGAAAGGTCCAGAGCCGAGTTTATTCTGAGGTAGCACACTGAACTGGTAGCTGGTGCCAGCAAGTAGCCCCGTCACCAGCAGGTAGCTTTTGGATGTCGGCACAGGCAAAGACGCCCATTCATGTTTCCCTCTGGATGCCTGCTTGACCCTAAAAAAACATATTCAAAACAGTTAAAGTAAAGAGAGCATAAAACAGTCAGCATTCTTGTTGATAGCTGAGAACTGTGTCATACAGTACATATTGCATGTTACTGACCATACAGTAAATTTCTGTGTATATCCACCATCAAAGCCAGGCACCCAGGACACATTTGCCTGGTTCATCTCCGTGGTGACAGATAACAAGGACACAACATGAGGACTGGTGCCTAAGGAGCAGCAAAACACTTTAAGTTTCTGTCATCAATACATTTGGTGTCACATATCAGTATAAGAGTGTGCAGAAATAAGGTCGGCTCCACTCACCCAGAACCATGACCACGGTGCTTGCACTGACGGTTGCTACACGATTAGTGGCCAAGCACTCCCAGCCGCCCTGGTGGTCTTTACTGACTGGCTGCAGCAGGAGGGAGCCGTTAGCCAAAACTTTGTACACAGAGCGAGGAGAAGGACCAATCTGTGAGGAAGGACAGCGACAAGTTCAAATAAGGGATTAATAACAACACAAGCTTCTTTCTTTCCGGGTGAAGATCCTTCTGTACCTTGCTCCATGTTACGTTTGGAGTGGGGTCTCCGCTGGCTTCACAGGGGATGATAAGCTCTCTGCCCACCTCCTGGAGATATTCGGGCTGAGGAGGCACTCGGAATGATGGTGGGTCCTGGAGGAGAGAGGGAGCGTTTTTACTTTTGTCCCTGTAATACACTGTGCATATTCATACAAAGGGTTCAAGATTAGAGTGAAGCTTACCTGCAAAATGACCTGGGTGGGTTCAGACTGGCCCATGGTGCCATAGCTGTTGTAGGCTGTACATGTGTACATGCCCACAGCATTGTCATTGGCTGTTGCTATAAAAACAGAGCCCTCTGAGTTCACCATCCAACCTGGGTACTGGAAAAGAAAAACATTTTGAGCTGTGATTTACAATGGACAGTTTGTGACAATTTCCATGTCTGACACATTGTATTTCTATGCTTTCGTAACTTACGTTGTCAAAATTCAAATGGTTCCCATCTTTGGTCCAGTTGACATACAGCACAGGGGGATCGGCCTGGACAGGGCAGACAATGACACCCTCCATGCCCGCAGGCAGGTATGTTTCACGGGACATTCGGCCCACACGTGCAGGGTCTGACGTGGAAGAAGAGTAATGGAGCAAGAGAAGTAAATAAATAGGTTCTGGCCCATGAAATGCAGCTAAGAGGATCATTGAGACTAAATTCTTACGTTTCACTTTCAGGTGTGCAGAGGCTGAGGGAGGGGTCAGTATCCCATTAGTGGGGATACAGGTGTAGTTGCCAGCATCTTCTGGGATGAGATTAGGGATAAGAAGTGTTCCATCAACCAAAACCTTCACTCTGGACTTTAGGGACCTAGAGCCAAAAGATACAAAACATGGTGCAATTTAAGAAAGGATCAAATCGACATGACAACTAATGAATGTCATGAGAAGTAAAAGTTGTTTTTATCAGAGCATGGAAAATATAAGAATCTGAACAGTAATCCCCTTTGTCGTAGGTTTACAGTGTGCTCATGCCCACATGATATAATAGCCTTATAAATAATCTAATTAGGATTGATTGCATTAGCAGCATCCTTTGGAAAAAGACCTAACTGA
>JAVQJZ010064879.1:0-16985 GCA_036025355.1 Leiopotherapon unicolor | reverse complement strand
ATTTTTATTATAATAATTTTGCAAGCTGTTTTCTTTCTTTCTAAAAATGTGGACTCTTACTCTTAATTAGGTTTTTAATTGCAAACTGTATTTGTAAACACAGCTGCAGCAAACAATTATCTATTTTCATAGTTGATTCATTTGTCTATTGTTTTCTTGATTAATTCTTCTGGGATGTAAAATGTCAGAGAGCAGTTAAAAATGTCTGACACCATTTCTAAGAAGCCAAAGTGACATCTTCAACAACATTTTCGGCATTTGTTTTGTTCTACCCACTGTCTAAAACTCAAATGATTTCTGTTTACTATAAATAGGACAAAAATGAGCAAAAGTATTTTCATTACAACAAAAACAGAAAGACGAGTTAGGATTCATCCCTGAGAGGGTTTGGAGATACAAGTAAAACAACAGCTCCCTCTTCAGGGGTGCTGGTGAGTTTGGTGGGAGATGTGGCCGTTTGCCAAACTGCCAAAGGGCTGTGTGTGTGTGTGTGTGTGTGTGTGTGTGTGTGTGTGTGTGGTGTGTGTGAAATAAAGGCATGTGCTTAAACTTACTGTTCCCTGGACAGATGTGCCAACTCCTTTTTATAAGTACTACAAGAGAATTCAACAAAACAATGGGCCTGTATTGGAACAAGTAAGAGGGATGAAGGCATAGTGAGGGTGTGTGTGTGTGTGTGCGTGCGAGTGCGTGTATTTCAGACCAGGCAGTGTCCAGTTTCAAACAAAACACTGGGCAAGGAGAGAGACAATAACAGGGGTTCAAGTTACTGTGGCCATCTTAGTTTAACAGGTAGATGTGATCCAATGAAACACAGGCCTGGTTTTTGTTTTTCATCACATTTGAAGTTTAGTTTGATGTTCGGGGTGGGCAAATGCAAGAGGCTGCCATTATTTTTTAAGGTAATAATACATAACCCTCTTGTCTTTTCAGGGCAACGCTAAATAATTCAAGGATTTTCTACTTTACCTGGATGGTGGATGGTATAAACCACCCTGTGAGTTTTCCACATAAGAGTGAACACCACTGCTTCCCTCTTTGCTTATGAGCCTACCGCGTTATTAAGAATTTGGACACATATTCCTTCACTTAAACTGAACTCTTTTGAACATTTACCTCACTACTAGTTTGCTGAAGGATACCTGACTTTAAAGATTCTCTACAATGACGCCCAGTGAACCTTTGGGTGAACCTGCTGTACAAATCTTTGAATTTTTCACTGCTTATCTTGGAAAAACATTTGGCTGCAGCCTCACAAATCACAACATCCCTCCACTTAACGCTAATGAGGGAAAACTTCTGTCCAGAGGCAACAAAATTATCTCGGGTCAAATTCTCAGAGAGTTCAGATACAACGCAGTTGATGTTTTATGTGTAGCCACAGTGCAATACGCCACCCGAAATGTGTGATCTTTTTTAACAAACTCCATTTCCAAACTAAATCAGACTAAATGGGCCAAGGTCGGTCTTCACACATACACACACACAAACACACAAAGTCCTTGTAACTTTAGTTTCTGTGTCACCCAGAAACTATCAATCAGTTGTAATGAAGGCAGCTGAAAGGTGTGGTGGGTTACAGGAATTCCCCCAGAAACAAAAGGCCAGCGCTGCCAAGCACACCCCTCACTCCTCCACTCCTCTGCCTTCGCTCTGTCCTCTCTCTCCTCTGCCTCCCTGCACCCCTGCTGGACTGACTCTAAACTCTCGACCTCTCTCACTTTCTCTCCCACACTTTGACTCTCTTCGACTTTTGTTGCCGCGAATCTCACTGTGAGCAAAGTGTAAGTGAGCGAGAAAGACGGCAACGAGGAGGGTGTGTGTGTGTGTGTGTGGTGGGGGGGGTGGAGGGGGGTTGCCCTGTCTCTTTGATGCTGAGCAGCACAGGGAGGTCTACTCGTTTATTACAGCCACTGGACTATGACGCCTATTTCCTCCTCAATAAGCTCCTATAAATCAGAAAGATCCGCCTCTACTATGTGCTTATCTGATCTCTTTTTCTCTCCCTCTCTCTCTCTCACACACACACACTTGCACGCGCACACGCACGCACACACACACACACACACACACACACACACAACATCAAAACCACAAAAGGAATCTGCATACGACATGGGGCTAACATGCATGAAGGGCACCGCTTTTGATTGGCAGATGTGTGCAGAGGGACACACACACACATTCACGCACAGGAATCTTCTTTGACATGTTTGCGAGCATCATTCAGGCCCTAGAGATGTTAAAGATAAGAGTCCTTTGTTGGGAAACACACATCCTAAAAACAGCATTTCAATATAAGCTGGGAAATATACAAAGGGTCACATTATAGCATTGTGTTGCCTGTTCAATTTCCTGTGAAGAGTGTGTGTGAAAGTCTTTGCCCACACCTATGACAGCACATGAGGGTGTATGTGTGGTTTGGACAGGTACTGCCGACAGCTGCAGGCTGATGTTCATCTTACTGTAAAGGCGAGCACACAGTTTATAAGAAGGATCTATTTTTATGGACGCAGTAAGACTTTTACTGCACGTGGAGGCGATGCCCAAACTACATAATCTGACTTTGGTGTCCTCAGATGGATTTAATAGCTTTTACACTCTGAGAATATGAGCACAAACTGGCTGCTGCACGGTGAGCATGCATTACTAGCACATATGGTGTTTTTATCTGTGGTGCAAGTTATCAAAAGTTTGCCACACCAACAGCCTCGCTTTAGAGATGTCAGTGTTGGCCTGACGACAGATAATAGCTGTTTGAAAGATGGCACCAGATTTTTCGTACACTTTCTCCAGAGGATGAATCCTAAAGACTTAAGTGATCCTCCTTTCTCCTTTTACATGATGTTGACGTTTTAGTTTTTAAGTGAAATGTCTCAATAGTTCATATTACTTATTGTTTTGTGGGCAAGAAACAACAAACAATTTTACTTGAAGGCTTGGTTAGTTCTGTGTCATCTCCACAAGCTGTAGGTAAAATAAAAATGTGAAACTGAGATGGCACTGGGATTATAATCATCCATATTCACACTCACTCACACTCTCACACACACACACACACACACACACACACACACACACACACACACAGCTTTTTCAGTGTTTCTGTACTGCACATCTGCTCTGGTGGCCTCATACACATGCACGCACACGCACGCACGCACGCACGCACACGCACACACACACACACACACTCAAAGGACTAAGTCATCTTCCTAGCCATAACAACATATGCACTGGCCTTGCAGCCTGCTCCTTGAAACAAGAGCCACGGGCATCTTTCCCTTCATACAGACTCCGCCTCAGCTCTCGGGGTAGAGGAGCCAAACCTCCGCCTGATTCACTGAAACTCAAGCTTTACAATGAACTGTAGCCCAGATCTGCATTCTTCCAGCGATGAAAAAACATTGTCTTTTCTTCAAAATGTGAAGATAGCCTCATTCGGAGTTGATACACTGTTGATATATTGCACTGGAAACATTCAAAAGGGAAAATGGTTTTAAATTACAATACATGACAGGAATGAAAGGTGGGGAGTTATCCAACCATAAAACAAAGTTACCTCCTGCTTGGAGAATTGATTTTACAATAATTTAATAACATTCTTGTGTCTAGATCTGGAGAAACAGGATCCTAATGAAAAGCCTAGACTAAATTGTCAGACATGACTTAGGAAGGATATGTTTTCTTTTAGTGCAAAATCTTACTTTAAAACTATAATAAAGGCCACACACTGAATCAGATTGGGATCTTAAGTCTCCACAGCCACAGTGACAAAAGCCTTGACTTTTGTGTTTTTATTTGTCATATTTGGTCATGAATGTAATTATGTAGTCGATGATCCCTCATTAATCTTGCACTGAAAAGTTATGTCATGTTGGACATATTTCTACAGGTAGTCATGGATGTTTGTGAGAATTTCTGCAGCACCATAAATGTTGGCAAACACAGCCGTCTAACAGTGCATCGCCTATATTTTAACAGTGTACTGGCTTCAGAAATGAAAAAACAGAACAAAAAAGCAGAGCCTCAGAAGATTCCTGCTCTGCGGAGCTGCTCAAATTCACTTTCGCTGGAGAAGTAAAGGCGATGAAGACATCATTATGAGCGGCTGCTGACTTTCAAAGCATCTGAGATCAAAGGCGGCACCAGGACTGTGTTGAACAAAGTGCTTTGTACGATTAATATCAATCAAGCCCAAAGAGCATGGACTATTCTGCAGACATTATGAGAAACAAGCCATCAGTAGAATTTCCTTAATAAACCATCAATAGAAACAGCAAAGTGTTTTTCTTGTTTTCCTTAAGGGGCTTATGAAATATCTGACAAGTTATGGGTCTTTTCTTATTATTTTTCTTCTAAGGTTCAAATAATAATTTCTGTCTGTGATCAAGCTGTGTTTTCTGAACAGTCCACCTGTGCACACCCGCCAATGGCACCAGCTTTATTTTTAAAAATACCAGGAAGAGCCTACACACAATCTACTTTAATGAAGCACACAGAGAACGGCTTATTCAATGTATACAGTCGATCACGTATAGAATACAGGAGATGATGAAGTCATTAAGACTCAACAATATTATTACTGAGAGCCACACCGTGTCTAATCATCCGCATTTGATGGAAGCTAATTAGCTGATTACACATTAGCATGTTGTAGTTGTCTGCCACTCTCGGTCTCTGTCTCTATCTTTTGTCCTTCTATCTGCCTGTCCTCTAAACAAACACACAAAGTCGCACACAAACATACACTTGGGTAGCAGAATCAGAGCTATATACAGAAACATTTTTACACATGAGTAAGTGACAGTATGTGCAGATGGAGAGCAGGCACATGGTGTCTGCTAGATTTTTTCTTTTTTTAAAAAGAAAAACAACAAAACAGACAGGCGCACATTTCTTCGTAACCGCCCTCTGGTGAGAGCAAAACAGGGCGTGGTGTACATTACCTGGGCATGGAGCCAAAGACCCTCTGTGTGTGTGTGTGTAATGAGTGTGTTGCTTCTTCATGCTTCTGCAGACAGTTGCAGCTGTACGGCAGTGACATGCGAACTATTTGCAGATCAACAGAGCGTGACTTCATCAGAACATCGATCTCTGTTTGGCTTCGCCTTCGTCCTTTTCTTCCTCTCGTGCACCGAGGCTTTCATGCTGTAAATGGATAAATAAGCTGACACTGACCTGTCGTCACACACAGCCTCTCACTCTCATACATACGATTTTCTGAGTGTTTGAATTCATTACACGTATGTACTTTGTGCTTTTCGGTGTCTGTTCCTCACTTGATCTTGGAGAAAAGCTGATCTCCAGTATCACAGTAAGTATTGGGGAGAAGAAAAAAAATAGCCTCCCTCTGTGTTGCTCTTCAGCCTAGTTATCCATCCACACACTCCACCGCTGGAGTACATTCACACAGGGACTTGCAGCCTTGCACACACAAAATTGGAAATTAGATCATGCATGTAAACAGAGGGGTGGGTGGGTGAAGGGGGGTGGGGTGGGGACAAATACATCTACTTAGATGTCAGTTAGCTAAACAAATGCAGAGATTAATGTGGTTAAAGGCCCTTAGACTCATTTCTTTGTGTTTTTGACAGCTTAAGACATCATATTTTTATCATCATCCGGACCAAGAAGGCTTGTCATCAAGTCACTGCCATTAATGAAACATCAGAAGGTACATTCAGGCTTGTTGTGGACCACTAAAATGTCTGGAAGTGTGCCACTAAATATTTATATACTAGGACGGCTTTGTTGACTAGATGGACTAAATAATATTACTTACTATCCTTATGGGTTCCAACTTTTAGTTTTCTAATAAAATGAAATTCACAGGGGCATGCAGATCTGCTTTGTTTACAACTAACCTATTTGGGCTGAACAGCTAACCTTTAAACTTTGAGCTAAACCTGTCATCACAACGGCGAGCCAGACTGTGCGTAGCAACATGTTAGTGACTCTGGTCCAGTGACGGGTGAGCGTATTAAAGTCTTCAGGTGGGGCACATGTGTGTATGTATTTGTATAGGAAAAGAGCCGCAGGGTAGAGAAGCATGTCTTGAGCAAACGTGAGCAAATGTGTGCGTGTGTCAGGTTGATGTATACAAGTCCTGATTTCTTCTCATTTTGCATCCATAAAGACAGAGTTAAAGCCCTTGAGCGACAGAGATGAGAGAGAACGATCATCCGCTCTCTCCGCTGCACTTTACCTTTTAATATGCCTTTTGACTGACACACGTATAAACACACACACACTCATACACACACACACGCTTCAGTAGTATGCCCTAGATTTGCACTATAGGTTGGGGTTCCTGCATGCTGTACATCTTCCTCTTTGGGCTTGGTGCTTATGTCCTAGATTGGTGCTATAGTGTAGGTTAGAGGTCCCACTTATGTACCCGCCTCTGGGCCAAAAACAAATACTCATACAGTTCATACACACACCACTAAGAGGGTTCCCCTTCATCCAGTAATACAGTAGCATGCAAGGAGAGCGGCAGGTGGAAACACAGTGGGGGGCTGGTAAACAAAAACAACTCAGAGAGGTGATGCTGAGCGAGGTAAAGGAGGGAGAGCGGCTTTCCTCCACGCAGCTCGTACACTGCATTGTTGTGTTTTAGCTGATTTAATTACATATTTTTTTTATGTCAGTCACAAACTGTCAGATGTAAGTGTTTGGGTTTATTTCTCCCCACCTCCCAATACGAGTGGGTCCAGAGTCCCTTGTGTCCCCCGGAAGCTGCACCTTATGTATACAACGCCGATTACATGATTACACGCCCAGTTGTTTCTTGCACAGTTATGTTTTGATGCATTTTTTGTTGTGATGTACTGAACTAATCCCCTGCCAGAGTGCTATCGTTGCATCTCAGCATGCTTTGCCTGAGCTGAATCCACACTTGAATAAAATCAACACCTTGAGAAACAGATTTTGAGATACTGTGAAACATAAATAACCAATACAACAACAGACCATTTGACCTTGTTCACTCAGAAATAATGCGGTGTGTAAACGGCACATAACATGATGTGGATGATCAGAAATCCTGATATTAGTTGGTTTAGTTACTTGAGAATGATGAGAAGACTCTACGCTCTCAATGGAGGTACATAATCTTCCGCCTGCAACTAAGTACAATAAAAACAAGTAAAAAACAACAATATGGAGCGATAAATACCACAAAGCAGTACAAATCTAAAAGTAAACAGTGCCACAAAAAATGAAATGATACAGCCAAAACCCTGAAGAACTACTCCAAAAATAGACGCCCATCTCTCTAAAGATTCAAAAATATGTAATGTGTGTAAATGGTGTAATGATGGAGACACATCTAAAATGCAAAGGTCGATAGTGAAGGAGATGGAAAAAGAACAAAGGTTAGGAGGTGAAAACAGGGATAAGCAATCTTGACACACACACACACACACACACACACACACACACACACCACAGTGATGGGCTTCCCCTGAATTGATGTTGCTGTATGTCCTAATGAGCAGAGGGAATACACAGGATCTCTCTGCTCCAAGCTACGCATTTGGCCTCATGTGAGTGCATGTGACTGCATGCGTGTGTGTGAGTGAATGTGTCACTTTCTGCGAGATGTTTGCGTTTCTGCTTTCAAGTAGCTGCGTGCATGGATGCCTGAACGCATGTCAGCAAATGTGAATGTATATGAATGAGAGAGTCAGATAGATAGAGAGAGAGAGAGAGAGAGAGAGAGAGAGAGAGAGAGAGAGAGAGAGAGAGAGAGAGAGAGAGAGAGAGTGAGTGAGTGAGTGAGTGAGTGAGTGAGAGCAGCAAGGGAGTCGCCAACTGATGCGAACAAAGGCAGCAGCTATGAGAGTCATGACGACCTTTAGAGTGGATGGATGCTAAATACTTCCACCCCCCTCCCCAACTCCTCACTCTTCATCCCTTTTTTCCTTTCTTGCTCTTTCTTACTCTCTAGGTCCCTCTACCCCTCCACTCTCTCACCTGTCTTTCTCCATCCCCTGCCTCCATTTTTCTCTGGTGTTGGATAAACACTGCTCACCTAATTGATGCAGCGCTGGAGTAAACAAAAGGAAGTGGCTAGAGGAAGGAATCCATCTCAGAAATGGAGTAAATGAGACCGTACTAAAAGGATGTCTCTGTGTCTCTAATATGCCCTTCTCCATGACATAGTGGAGCAAGATTTGTCTGTTGATGGGTGCTGGGCCCTCCGCACATTTCAGATCTTGGGAGCTTATTGAACTCTAACTGAATCATGGGACTGTTATGGCTCCAAAGGAGCTCTACAATCAAGCCTCCATATGTTGTATATCCAATAGTATGCACTGACATTAGAAGAACTACTACTGTAAACAATCCACAGGACGGAGGACTGGCGACCTCTAGGATGTCAGTCGACAAGTGTCACATTACAATAATTTATGCACAAAAATATTTTGGGACACAAAAAGCATCTTTCATTCATAACAAAACTTAAAAAGGCAGCATGTTTGCAGAGCAGGCATCATCCATCATTGTCTACATTCAGCAGAGCTCACAATATAATCACTGCAGTTACATGCACAAAACCAAAGAAAATAGATTTGAAGCTTAAAAATATGCTTCAGGTGGCATTCATGAAAATGAATCAAACTAAGAGTGCGTCTCTTTTGTCAGAAACTCCTGAGACAGGTGACTCAAACATCTCCTGTGTAGACGAGCCTCAGTACAATGTCAATATCATTGCCACATTTGTTTGCAATACTTCTGGAAACATGAACATTTATAATAATTTCATACACACAAACTGTGCTTATTAACCCTCTGAGTGATAGTTATGACAGTTGGTTGACAAGTGAGCAGCTGTAACGAAGGGCTGGTCTTTTGTTTCAACACATAATTTAAACTAAGAACAGGTTAATAGCGGAAAATGACCTTTCAATTAAACGCAGGTTCATGAAATGCCACTGAGGCCTGAGCTGGAGCTACCGATTCTAATCAAAGGTCTCTTCTGTCCATCTCCACAGTTCCCCCGTTTCCCTTGTCTACCCCTCAAGAACGGAGGTGGGGGATCCTGGTTCTCCAGCTTTCTCTCACCTCATCAGGGTGTATGTTGTCAGTGTTTAGCGCCAAGTGCAACGGTAATAATGGGGGTCATAAGAGCAGCACGAGTGAGCCCTGAGTGCTCTTTTGTCTCCACCTGCCCTGTGGAAGCAAACGCACGCACGCACGCACGCACGCACGCACGCACAAAAACCATAAACCATAAACCACACAGACGTAAACACACACACACCAAGCACCCTTTTATCGCCGCTCAGTTTGATTATAAACACCTAGCCTATAACCACAGCAGACACAGACAGACACACCCACACTTCCATGCACACCTCCAGCCTCCCAGCTCCCAGGAGAGTGATACACACACTGGAGGAAGGGGCCTCTTTCCCAATTACACCTCTAAGAAGGGGGGGTGGAGGGGATGGTGGGGCTGTGTGTGTCAACGTGCATGTATATGTGTGTGTGGGTTTGCTGAAGGTGCTCATAAAAGCCCCAGAGATTGAGCTGATGGGGGGCATTATAAAAGGCCTATCAGCTGGTCCAATCGCCTCACACAGCCCGAGGCAGGACAAAGGATCTGCCCGCCGCTTCAACATTTACCTAAAGGCCTTTTACTTACACCCCTCCCCCCTTTTACGCTCACCCCTTCTCATTCTCCCTCTCTTCCTTTCCCAGTTAATTTACCATTTGTGTGATTGTTGACCTCGACTTGCCGGGGGAAAAGTTAACTGAGATGTGTTTCTTCCGGTCAATTCCACTTTGTAAAAAAGACTGTAGCCACTGTGCAGCCTCGGCGGTGAAGCTGCAAGCCGGTGCTTTGCCTCACTGGCACCTTAATAGTTGTCGTTGTTAAAGGACAGAGAGAATCACTCATTAGTGGTCAGACAATCAATACAAGTCACAAGCCTATTTGGATGACCTTTATGTTGAGTCTTTCTATGGTGATGGACATTGTGTTTGAGAGGAAAGAAAATGATGGACAGAAGTGGAGAGTGAGAGAAGGGGGAGGGAGGGAGAAAGGAGAGAGGAGATGTGTTTTTTTGGTGAGGGGGGAAGGTCTCCATCAGGCGAGCATTATCTCTGATTAATTTACTGCTGTGTGGTGTGGGGATGTGACACTGAGCGTGAAGAGAGCCGTGACAGAAAAAATGAAAACACACAGAGAGAGAACGAGAGAGGGAGGTAGAGAGAGAGCCCACCCCTTCCTTCTCTCCTCTACAAGTCAACAAGTCCATACAAAGAACTCTGCTCTATTATCCCATACAGCTAGACACCGATGCAACCATTCAATAACGACTATGTAAAGGCATTTTTTGTACAATTACATCAACTTTTAAAAGAAAACTTAAAAAGTTTTATAAGAAGTCTTTTTTTTCTTGGTTACACATGCAAATTTAGCGTAATGGATAGAGAAACGTTCTTTTAGCATTGTCTTCAACCGTCAAACCGTCTGTTTATGTAAATTCGGGCATCGTTTTTCAGACTCCACCAGCATACTGCCTCTTATGATGCAAGCATTACCATTCGGACAGTTGAGGCTGCCTGGATGCCGCCTGACGGGAGGCACTCAATCAAATGTGACACTTGGGGACAAAGAGGCAAAAAGCGTTCACTGCTGTTGACATGGTTAGTTGCTTCGAGTACATGGTAACGGACGAAGGAGGCTGTGAGTGTGTTTACACAGATTTCTCCCCTATATTAACCTTATTTTGGAAGAAGGACTTGCTTATTTTTACTTTATTAGCAATAGAAGAGGCAACCATGTGCACTTTTCTTTTCTCTCATGTGCGTGTGTGTCTGTGTGTGTGTGTAGGGCCAGACAGACAACACACAGACAGGCGTTCTCCAGGAGAAATCTACCTGAGGAGATCAAGTTTCTCTAATCCCCCGCCGTGATTACAGTAATCAGGATTCTTGTTCAGAACCAGCTTACTGAAGAAAGTGAACTGTAACCCAGTTACGTAAGTGCACGTTAATGCACTGTTAGATGAGTTTACCTGAATTTTGATCAGTTTAGAGCAAGGACCAGTAAAATGACACAACTGAAAGCAAACGCATTTTGAAATGTGTGAAAACAAACAACATATGTACACCTGACTTTGGAAACACATCATGGCACAGAGGAACAGACGGGCGCCAAGGGATGCTGACAGTTGCTGTCATTGTAATCAAAGGGTCCCAGAGAGAACTAAAAAATCTTTACATTACAGTCTCATTACAGGTTCTTCTTTATTGTGCAGGGTTTCAGCATTCTTCAAAATATCGCCTGAGCCTTATTGCGCAGCGTGACTTCAACCTACAAAGGATGCATCTTCAATTACAAGCATCAAGAGAAATAACGTCACAACTGTGCGAAAAATAAAAACCTAAAATAAATATGTCTGGACTGGAGTTGGACTCCACTACCTGTGTGTGAGTGTGTGTGTCTGTATGCTGAGCACGTCTTCAGCGCCAACGCTCCAAGCAGCTGCAGGCGAGACAGTGAATTGATGTACAGTTTCAGCCAGCCAACGTGCCAATTGTCACTTAGGATTTGGGTCAATACCGCACGCCTTTGCTTACAACTGGCTGCGTTCAAAACACAAACAAACTGGGATTGTAAATCAAATGAAACACAACTGAGCGGAGGATGCCTCTTTGCCGTCCATCAGTCTGACATATCATAATCGCTTGTAAATGTGTGATTGTGCACCCATAATCATTAACCCATCCTGTGGGGGTTAACTGCAAATGATTGGCATATTTGCATACATAATTGAAGAAGTGTATGTGTGGGTGTGTTTTGTGGATACAGAATCTATATGTATGTTAAGTAAACTGCATGTTAATTTCGGTGTGTATTATTAATTATAGCCATTTAATATGAAGCCAAATTCCCCTTGTGAAAAACAGACAACTGGAAGCAATTAGGCAGCAGTGAGATACATAAAATGTGACGGCACGTTTCAAATTTTTGCAAATGTTTTGGCGCCAAAATTCGACACAGTTTTGAGAGAAAGCGCAGATAACGACTTAAGCTTGCCTCACAGTGGTTGTCGCTGTTGATTTCATAATGCTAGCATTGAGTTAGCCACACTGCTTCCTCTACAGTGCAGAGCTTGGCAGTGGGCTAACATCTCTTTCTCTGTCAGTCAGAAGAAAAACAGCCACATACACACACACACACACACACACACACACACACACACACACACACACAGTCAGAGAGAAGGCAGCGGAGAGAGGAGACAAAGGAAGAGAGGGAGGGCTCTAGTGTGGGAGGGAGGGAGAGCGATGCAGCTCATGGGGGAAAGGAGGGGGAAATGAGCGGGAAAACAGAGATGGAGAAAGCAAGATACAGCGAGTCAGAGGAGGTGAAGGCAGGAGGGGGAGAGAAAAAGGGAGAGAAAAAATAAAAGGACAGGAAGGGGAGTAAGCTCATTCAGCCATCTGGGCGAAGAGGGCAATAATAGAGAGAGAGATGGAGAGGATAAAAGAGACGGAAAAAGAAGTGGAGAGGGAAAAGTGTACTGTAAGTGGGGAAACTGAGACATAAAGGGGAGGAAAGAAGGGGGGAGAGGAAGGACAAGGTTTTCAGTTTGCTCTTTATTTTGGTGAAGCTCAGCTCTACTGCAGCAAGACTCTAATCTAACATAATACATAACACTAGCCACCAAATCTGATTTTTTTCTCGAGCACTTGAGTTGCACAGCTTTCCAAATAAAATCTTAATAGCGTTTTGACACGTCCTGTACATTCAGTAAAAACTCTGCTGAGTGAGGATTAGTGGAAATTGAAGCTTTAACTAGCACTGCTGAAGTCAGCAGAGGATCTAAAAACAATGACTTCCTTGAGATAAGTTGTTGCTGGATGGGAGTGTGTGTAGTTGGAGTGGAGGAAAGGAGTATTTCACGCAACTTAACCAGCCCTTTCCGACAAAGGCTCACTACAGAGCAGCTGAAGGAAGCACCCATGTTTACATAGATGTCAATGGGAGGTCATGAATTATGCATGCTATATGGATGCGTAAAATTCTGTGTGTGTGTGTGTGTCTGTGTGTGTCTCTAAGCATGTGTGTACAACTGTGCATTTAATGTTTGCAGACGTCAACTCCAGAAAATGCCTTTATGTGTGTGTTTAATGGGGGTGTTTTGTTTCCTTCCACTACAGCTGTGAGCCTGTTTGCAAGAAAGAAAATAAGCGAGGGATCTTTAAAAGAGAGAGAGAGAGGAAGAGGGAGAGGGGGAGAGAGAGAGAGAGAGAGAGAGAGAGAGAAGCCCCTGGTAAACACATCCATTTTCAGCTCATAGTGAGGTAATGCTGCCAAAGTCATCCACACACACACACACACACACACACACACACACAGTTCTGCAGGCAGCCCTCGACTTTGGCAGAATGCTGTAGTCCCACCCTTTCCGAACCCCTAAAATGATTGTGCACACACGGTCCCGCTCACATGGGAGCTCGAGTTCGGCATGTGGAGCCCGAATCAAAACAATAACAACCTCCTTTGCAGATGCTGGTAGCTCACGTGACCGAAGCCACCGGCTCCCATTGTTTACAGGGAGGGAGGTGGGGAGGGAGGAGGGAGGGAGGTGACAAATCTGTAGTTGGGGCAAACTGCTGCCTTGTTGATATTAAGAGCTATATGAAGGTGGGGGTGGGGGTGGTGTGTGTTGAGGAAAACAGGAGATGGTCTGAACAACCTCTCCAAATGGGGGTTTAGGGGGAGACTGTACCAGCTGTCTTCTGAATTCCAACACCAGCCCAAATGTGTACAAACACACACACGCCCACACACAAAACACACATCCACCCACGCATACATGCACACACACAGATGCTATATCAACCCCCAAAGCTAAAAGTGCCACTGCTGACTGTTTACCCCCTTACAAGCTGTTCAGTACAGTGACGAGGGACAATGTGAAGATAAGCAGAACAGCGAAAAAGTAACCTTTGCCTTCAGGGGGTCACATATGTGTGGGTGTGTGTGTGTGTGTGTGTGTCTGTGCGCCTGTGCTCATGTGTGTATTAACTGTGCCGCTGCGAGCCGGCTTGCAGGTGAAGCTGAAGCTAATGACAAATGTCTTTGAAGAACAAAGGACGGCAGAGAGGGAAAGACAAAGAGAAAGTGAGTGTGTGTAGAGGATGTACAGAAAGAGGGAATGACTACACACAGGACCCCTACGGAGAGGAGACCTAACAATCAAAGCTTTATCGTGTTGGAAAGGTTGGGGCGGGTTGTGGCTGCAGCCAATTATGATTCGGTACGTTTATGAAGAAGGAGTCCACCACTCAAAAGTTAGACAATTCGAGCACCACAAAAGCAGGCTTATGCATTTCAAGGGTTTTAAATGTCCTGAGTCACGAGAGCCTGAGGAGCATTAATGAAGGGGCGTAAACAGAAATGCAAAAGGTGAGGATCGCTCAAGGTCAACTAGATGAATATATCAAGGATCAAAAGACTGTGTATAAAAGGGTGTATAAAATTTCACTTTTCCAAATATTAAGCAACTTGCTTGAAGACAATGAGAGTCTATCCTCCATCTTCCATTCAAGGCACGCATTTAAGTAAAGATGAGACGGAGCATGGCTGCCATCTCGGCGCCTTTTTGTTCGGCTCTACTGTATACGTGGCCAGTTCCATGGGCTGGAAACCGAGTGGATTACTACCTTTTAAATTTTCTTTTGGAATTGCCTAGTCTTTTATTTACAGTTCTGGTCTGCTGCCTACCCGCAGCTTTAGATCTTATAGGAGACACTAAAGACTACAGAGCTCTCTTATTGGATTATGAAGTAAAAGGATATTCGACTGTTGTCTTGGTCGGGAACAATTTATGTAGATCGGCCACAGCAGATGGCTGTTAGATGTCAGTCTAACGAATGGCTAACTTTCAATTAACTTTATCGCTCCCTCCTCACAGCATAATGTCTTTTTGTTAAGGAAGGCATATGTGGCGTAGTTCTGACTGAATGTCTGGCTAATTTAACTGTGTGTTGGACTGAGTAAAATTTGTAAGATGCCAAATGTTGAGATGTTACTCTTGCCTGTAACATGAAAATGGCAATTAATTAACAGTAGCTTGAGTAACTGTGCTGAAAGGTCCTTGATTCACGTCGCACTGTCACCACTTTAAACCTGCACAATGGTCACTCGTGTGAGAAATGTTCTTTTTTGCTGTGTTAGAGGTGAAATTACAAGCCAGCGCACTAAATGCATTATAGCCTCTCCCACGGTGTGAATATCTTTTATACATCTGTCAGTCCAGAAGGTGTATTCATACAACATCTGGGAATAAACACTGGAGCTGCCGTCATGGCTTTGATTCATTATAAGAGATGGGATCACATGAAAGTGCTATTTTGTTACACTGTTACACCACTTTAAGTTTTCTGTGGTTACAACTGTACAGTGTACAGGAACAAGCTTTGAAAGACTCACTTTAAAAATTATTCAGGACAACAACTAACCTTTACTCATATGCTTTCAACCAAGGTTTCTTTAACAACATTGAAGGGCTGTGTGAAGATTCAAGGTCAGTTCTCCAGCAGGACGCCATTACGTTTTCTCCTTCCAAAAGGCTAATTGGCAGGTAATTGGCATTCTTTCATTTTCAATGACTTGGCTCGACTCATTACGCTGGTACAGACACTATTGACAGGATCGAAGGTTGTCAAAGCATTTCTTGAGGGCTTTGGGTGACATGGCAAGGTGTCTCCACAACCCAACATTTCTTGTGACAGCACTACTGGTGAGTAATATCATAGGCCTGATATATTAATCATGTTATTGCAACATCCATAACATCTGTGTGTTATGGTACGAAAAAAGCCATACTCTTTGGCAGTCACGGCACAACATTTTTTCTAGTTTTATACCAAGTACAGAAGCCACATCTGCGGGACCCTTTGGGAGGAGTCACACTGTTCCACACTGTTAAAATGTGTGTACACCCTTTAAAATGTGTGTGTGCAAGTTACTAAAGCCAAAAAAAAAAAGATTTTTAGATCACTTCCATTAAAAAGTATATTTATGTGACCCCACATTACAAATATGCAGTGAGCAGCTCATGGGAGGAAGTGATATGTTCTGTTGTTGGATGGTCTTGTCTCTGAATTTAATTTGCACTTATCTCCTTGGATTATGCCAAAGGATAATTAATGTTCGCATGCAAACTGTCGTGAACAAAGAAAAGGAGTCGTTATAACATCTGGTCTTTAAAAGCAGGCGGTGCTGGCAATCAGAAAAGTGACAAGTTTGAGTGGTATCAAATGATAGCTGGCGCTCGCAGACAACACACACACACAAAAAACACACACGCACCAAGTATGTCACATGAGGGCACCTCCAGCCTACCTTCAACGCACCCACTCTGCTAAACCACGATAAAATTGATGAGCGACACTTAAATTAAAACGGGGCTACAATTATGACACCCTCATGCCGTGCTCTTAATTAGTACATCTCCATTTTAATTAATAAAGCCTGTCAGCCTGACAGATATCAATAATTCAAAACAGACAGGCCAATGGAGCCTCAAAATTGATGGCCATAATTAGAAATAATGTGGGGAGAAGGTACTTCTTCAGGGCTGGGTTTGTTTTTTAATAGGTTACACTTGAGAAGCATGTCGCCTCCCCCGCTGTGTCACAATGTCTTTGCCCCAAACCAGAATGTTGCCTGGGTCAGTACAGTAATATTAAGACTAAATGATGGTAGGAGGTGCACAGTTATTCAACTGGAAAACCCTGAGCTGTACAATCTGTTCTCAAGATTTGTATTTTTTATGTGAAGAATTTTATTCTCTAATATTTTGAAAATGCACTCTTGTGTATTGTACTCTGTCTCCTCTTATAGCCAAAAAAATATAAATAATTTAAAGTAAAAAATTTAAATAATTTAAAACACACACATATAAAAACTTCATAAAATTAAAAAAAAACGCTTGACTAATGTCTGAAGT